>CAUEGR010000001.1:0-51000 GCA_958496245.1 Perizoma flavofasciatum
GGCAGACGGCCACGGGAGCCAGGATGCTGGAGATCCCTGGCTCCCAAAACGGGGAGAAGGCCGACAGGCTCGCGGAGAAGCTCCGCGATGTCCTGTCGGAGGTGGCCAGCGTCTCCAGGCCCGTGAAGTCGACGGACCTCCGCATCACGGGTCTGGACGACGCGGCCACGAAGGAGAAGGTGGCCGCGGCGGTTGCCGAGGCGGGCCGCTGCGACGTGCGGCTCGTCAAGGCCGGAGAGATCCGTTTCGGCTTCGGCGGCACCGGCTCCACCCTTGTGTCCTGCCCAATCCCGGCAGCCAAAGTGCTAATGGAAATGGGCAGGATATTGATCGGGTGGAGCTCAGCACGTGTGGTTTCGCTGGGGGCGCGTCCCATGCGCTGTTATAGGTGCATGGGGCTGGGGCACACTCGCCCCCAGTGCCCCGCGGCGGCTGACAGAGGGGACCTGTGCTTCCGGTGTGGAGGCTCAGGTCACAAGGCGGCCACCTGTGGGAGGGCCGAGCCGCGCTGCGCTATATGCGCCGAGTCCGGCAGGCCCTCCGGGCATGTAATGGGGGGACGCAGCTGCGTTCCCCCAAAGACGAAGGGCAAAGCCGCCGGGGCCCGGACCGCCCCTGCCGCCCCTGAGGTAGCTCGCCGAGTGGCGAGCGAGGAGGTTGAGATGGCTGACTGATGGATCAGGTCGGTCAACTCAACCTCCTCCAGACGAACCTCAACCACTGCGCCAGGGCTCAGGATCTGCTCATGCAGTCCCTGGCGCAGTGGGAAATTGATGTGGCGGTCGCCGCGGAGCCGTACCACGTTCCCCCCCAACACCCGTGTTGGGTTGGGGACCTGGACGACTCCGTGGCCATTGTGGGAAAGGGGAGTGGCGGCCCCCCCCTCTCAGTCGAAGAGAGGGGTTCGGGGTACGTGGTAGCCGGGTGGGGGGAGTATGCGATCGTCGGCGCATACTTCTCCCCCAATAGAACCGCTGCGGAGCTGGAGGTCTTTATGGACCTCCTGGCCGCGGCGGTGCGTAGGCTGGCACCACGTCAGGTCCTCGTTATGGGGGACCTGAACGCCAAGGCCCGGGACTGGGGCAACCCCACTACTGGCTCTCGAGGGGAGATAGTCAGGGAGTGGGCGGTTGCCGCAGGGCTGACCCTCTTGAATAGAGGGTCGGTCCACACGTGCGTGCGACAGCGAGGGGGGTCCGTGGTGGACGTTACGTTCGCCACCCCCGCTGTCGCGGCACGTGCCCGGGCGTGGAGGGTGATGTCGGAGGTGGAGACTCTCTCGGACCATAAATATATACGGTTCGAGATCTCCACCTCCGACATCCAAGGGAGGCGCGTGGTGCGTGCGGACCTCCCGCGCTGGTCGATCAGCCGCCTCGACGCCGAACTGGCAGTTGAGGCGGCGATCGTCCAGTCGTGGCCGGCCGCGCCCACGCACCCGGAGGTGGACGTTGCGGCGTGCCACTTCCGGGAGGCGGTGACGGCGGTGTGCGACGCCGCCATGCCCCGGTCCCGGCGCCTCCCGGGCCGCAGGGAGGTGTACTGGTGGAGCTCGGAGATCGCTGATCTCCGAGCTGCCTGCTCGGCGGCGCGGCGGCCGTACGCCCGCTGGAGGAGGCGGCGTCACGGCCGGACCGACGGGGAGCTGTCAGCTGAGGAGCTGGCAGCTGAGTGTCGGCTGTACAGCTCCTACCGCGAGGCGAAGCGGGAGCTGCAGCTGGCCGTCGGCCGGGCCAAGACGCGGGCCTGGAACGAGGCTCTGGATGGCCTCGACAGGGACCCATGGGGGCGTCCTTATAGGGCAGCCCGGAAAAAGTTCCGGGGCCAGACGCCCCCTATCGCGGAGTCCCTAGAGCCGGAGCTTCTGGGCAGGGTGTTGGAGGGGCTCTTCCCCGACGTGAACCCCCACCACACCCCGCCCACAATGGCGGCGCCGTCCCTCCTCCCTGAGGAGTTGGACCCGGCCTCCATCCCCCTCGTGTCGGAGGTGGAGATGGAGGTTGCCGTCGGCCGCTTACGCGGCAAGAGGACGGCACCGGGTCCAGACGGGATCCCAAAGCGGGTCCTGAGGATCGCCTTGGGGGAGATGGGCGACCAGCTCCGGGAACTGTTCGACGCATGTCTCACGTCAGGACGGTTCCCGAAGCTGTGGAAGGACGGCCGGTTGTGCCTGTTGCGGAAGGAGGGTCGAGCCGTAGACTCGCCTTCCGCATACAGGCCAATAGTGCTGCTGGATGACACGGGGAAGCTGCTGGAGAGAGTGATTGCTTCCCGTGTCATCCGGCACCTAGAGGGGACTGGGCCTGGGTTGTCGCAGGCCCAGTATGGGTTCAGAGCGGGGCGGTCTACTATAGACGCCCTGCTCTGGCTCAAGGGGTGGACGCAGGAGGCGGTCCACGAGGGGAACAAGGCGTTGGCTGTCTCGCTCGACATAGCCAACGCCTTCAACAGCCTGCCGCACTGCACGATACGGGAGGCACTCCTCTATCATGGAGTGCCTCTGTATCTGCGGAGGCTGTTGGCGGACTACCTCCAGGACCGCGAGGTCCTGGTGGAAGGACGCGACGGCTTGAGACACCGTCGCGTCGTCCGCGGGGTTCCACAGGGGTCGGTGCTGGGGCCGCTCCTGTGGAACATAGGCTACGACTGGGTGCTCCGCGGCACGCTTCCCGCAAATATGCGGGTGGCTTGTTACGCGGATGACACTCTGGTCGTAGCCAAGGGGAGGGACCTCGGGGAGGCGATGCGGCTAGCCACGGTGGGCACCACCATCGTGGTCGGCCGCATACGCTCCCTGGGACTGGAGGTAGCCCTCTCCAAGACCGAGGCCCTGTTGTTCCATGGGCCTCGGGGGGGACCCCCTCCAGGAACGAGGATAGTTCTGGACGGGGTCCTGGTCCGGGTTGGGACCCAAATGAAATATTTGGGTCTCATCCTGGACGGGAGGTGGACTTTTGGGGCCCATTTCACCCAGCTGGCCCCAAGAGTCCTGGGAGCCGCGGCCGCTTTAGGGAGGCTGCTGCCCAACGTGGGTGGCCCGAGCGCCACATGTCGCCGGCTGTACTCCGGAGTTATCCGGAGTATGGCCCTGTACGGGGCACCGGTCTGGGTGGACGCCCTCAGTCGCGGAAACATGACCCTGCTGCGACGTCCGCAGCGGGTCATCGCGACGAGGGCGATCCGCGGATACCGGACGGTGTCCTGGACGGCAGCTTGCGTGTTGGCCGGTGATCCCCCCTGGGCTCTCCAAGCGGAAATCCTCGCCGAAGTATACCACTTCGTGGCGGCGAGGAGATCCGATGGGGAGTACCCAGTGTGGGAGGAGGTCGCACGCATGCGGCGACTGGCGCGGGCCGCCTTGTTGCGGCGGTGGGCGGAGGACCTGGCTCCACCGGTCCCTGGTCAGTGGACGGTGGACGCCATAAGACCGGTCCTCCGGAGGTGGGTGCGGCGGCGGTTCGGGTCGCTGACCTTCCGATTGGTGCAGGTGCTTTCCGGGCATGGATGCTTCGGAAAGTATCTGCACCAGATCGCGAGGCGGGAGGCGACCCCGGCCTGCCACGAATGTGGGGCGCCGGAGGATACGGCGCTCCATACGCTGGAGGTGTGTGCCGCGTGGGGTCCCATGCGACACACACTTTCAGCGATCCTGGGCCGGGACCTCTCTCTGCCGAGCGTGGTAAGTGCCATGCTCGGCGGCGAGAGGGAGTGGCAGGCGATGGTCTCCTTCTGCGAGGAGGTTATGACGCAGAAGGAGGCCGCTGAGCGGGTCAGAGAGGATGACGCCCGATCTGACCCGCTCCGGCGCAGACGTCGCGGAGGACGAAGGGGGCGGTTCGCCCGCCTCCTTCAACCTCCGTAGTGGGGTCACTGGTGGAGAGTCGGGGGACTCTCTGCCGGCTGGCACGACCCCACACGTCTGAGGGGTAACCTTGGGTGAGAAGGTTACCCCTCCCTGAGGCCGAGGCCCGGACCGGTTCCCGGGCCGCCCGCCGGGACGAGATGGTGAATGCGAAAGCGACCCCATCTCGTCCCACCATGGCGGTGGACTGCTCACCGGGGGGGTTTTTAGTGGGTTCGAGCCCCACATACCCCCTTCCGTCACCCCCATGGCGGAAGGGAAATGCGGTGGGCATTTTCCCCCCCCACAAAAAAAAAAAAAAAAAAAAAAAAAAAAAAAAAAAAAAGGTTAGGTTAGGTTAGGTTAGGTTAGGTTAGGTTAGGTTTACGGACCTGCTGGGTTGTCCCAGTGGGCGGAGAGGTGTACTCCGACGTGGCGCGTCCCCCGGGGGGCGGATAGGGGCACGGCTTCTATTTACGATACTTACCACTACCGGTAGGTACCGTAAATAGGAGTTACCGGTTTACCGGCGCGGACCAAACACTGGGGGGGATTAGGGGAAGGCCCCATTAAATGGGGCAAGCATGGTGAGCTCGAGGAGGAGCACCATGGGAGGTCAAGGGTGGCTTCTGCTACTCAGGTGGACTTGCGTTTCCCAATGATCTCCAAGGCTATGCCGGCAGGGCTACCCATACCGGACAGGCTTGGAGTGAGGGACCAGCGCAAGTGTGAACCCGGCGGGGCCCTTTATGGGCCTGTCTGGCGGGCTGGGTGCGCCCTTTTCAGGGCGCACTGTCAGGGGAGCTCACCCCTGTAAAAAGAGACGACGATGTGGAGCATCGGAGTGAAGAAAACATGGAACCAAGTAGTTGTGAAAATGGTCCCCAGGTGGGTCCCCGAAAGGGGGAATCCCACCCCTCTGCTTCGGCGGAGGGCTGCCCCTCGTACTCTGGGGGGGGCGACAACTGCTTCGTAGGCCGGCATTCCGCTCGCCTTCGTAAACACGACCCTGGCTTTTCTTGTAAATCGGACTCTGAGTTTGCATGCGATTTGGATTCTGTTGATTTCGAGGTGGAAGCGCGCGCCCTGAAGGCGCGCGCCAACACTATTGACCTTGGCTTAGCAAAGGAATTAAGAGTTGTGGTGGAGCGCCTGTCGGACTCAGACACCGACAGGAGCATGGAGACTGTTACGTCCGGGAATGTGTCGGACGACGACCGCCGAGCTTGGCGGAAGAGACCGGGCTCGCTGCAGGGTTTGAGTGAGCCTGACTCGGATGCTGATGTTAATGTTGTGGAAGGAACACCGTCACCCAAGGTGACAAAATCGGTGAAGGGCAGAGGCCGCCCGCCCACTACTGGGCAGTACGTCGGCCTGGCGAAGGCAAAGCAGATGTTCCACGCTGCTATGCGTGAAGAGTTTCTCCTCGACGCTGCTGAAGAGGTGACGCAAGCTGTGGAGAAAACTAGACGCACGAGAGTGACGCGCCCGTCGTGTATGACTGGACTGTTGGCGGGTGAGGTTGACGATCAACTGGCGTCGTCCCTCAATAAACAAGTGCTGGATTGCGTGGACATAATCAAAACGGTGTCCCGCAAGTCAAAACATCTGAGTGGTCCATTTCAGAAGTCCCTCAATGAGGCCACTCAGTACATTGTAGAGGCGGTGGAGGTGCTCCGTAAGCGCTCCATCTCGGAAGAGACGGCTAAATTGCAGGCGGACAACGCTCACCTGCAAGCTGAGCTCGGTGCACTCCGTAAGGAGTTTGCAGAGTTAAGGGCGGAGATGCGACAGGCCCGACCTGCGACGGAGCCTCGAGGCGGAGCTGGACAGTTGGACGTTGAAGGGCTGTCACGCGCCATCATGGTACAGGTCGGGACCATGTTGAATGCCAGGCTGGAACCTCTCGAGGGGAGACTTCTACCAGAGGCACGTCTGCGGCCCCCTCTGGCTGCGGATAGAGCTCGCGAGCGAAGAGCTGAAGCTGTGCCCGAGCATGTGGAGCCTTCGATGGCACCAGAGAGTTTGCCCACGCCCGAAGCCTCCACATCTTTTCAGACCTCAGATGGCCCTGCCCCTAAGCCCCGTAAGGGGAAGAAAGCGAAGAAGGGGAGTCTGGCAGCTGAGGAGGCGGCCTTAAGGCGGGAGCCTCGCTCACTGCCTCCAGCATCCACTCCTGTGGGAGGAGCGTGGAAAACAGTGGGCAAAGCGAACAAAAAACAGGCGGCAAAACGGACGGATCTTACGGCTGTTGAGAATACCGCGCCCGAGAGCCCTGTGCCAAAGAAAATGGCGCAACAGTCGGGTTCAAAGGTGAAACTCCGTTCCCCTCGCTCAGCGGCTATCACGCTTACGCTGCAGCCCGATGCCGAGGAGAAAGGTGTGACGTACGCGTCGCTTCTAACGGAGGCCAAGAAGCGCATCGATCTCAAGAGCATCGGTATCGATCAGTTGCGTTTCAGGACGGCGGTAACAGGTGCCCGGATGCTGGAGGTTCCCGGTGACAAGGGTGCTGAAAAAGCAGACTCCCTGGCGGAAAAACTTAAAGAGGTCCTTAGCGCCGACGTGGTGCGGGTGCAACGCCCGGTGAGGCGCACAGATATACGGGTCACGGAGCTTGACGATTCCGTGACTGCAGCTGAGGTTGCGTTGGCCGTGGCTAATGAGGGTGGCTGCTCTGCTGGCGCCATCAAATTTGGCGTTATATGTCCCCGCGGCTCGCTGTGGCTGAGCTGCCCTGTAGAGGCTGCCAAAAAGGTGGTGGGAGTCAATCGACTGAAGGTGGGCTGGGTCTCAGCACGTGTGGTGCTGCTTGACCCAAAACCTCTAAGGTGCTACCGATGCCTAGAGGTTGGCCACGTTGGGAGCATGTGCACCGTTGAGGGAAACCACAGCGGCCTCTGCTTCCAATGTGGGAAACCTGACCATAGGGCGCGGGATTGCCAAGCCGAGCCGCATTGCGCTGTTTGCGCTGCGGCTGGTAAGCCTGCGGGGCATAGAGTGGGTGGAAAAGGATGTCCCGATGTCAAGAGACACAACGCGAGCCGAAGAGGCCGCAAAAGAAGGGGAAAGACGAAAAAAGGCCCCAAAGCCTCTGAGCCGTCCCAGCGCCAAACTGCTGTGGAAGGTCCCATGGACACTGCTACTTAGGTAGCGGTGTTCCATGTAGTCAATGACAAATGACAGAAGTGGATCTGTGGGCAACGGATCGGGGGGTCTGTTGCCTACGCTAGAGATCAGAAGCGTGAAGGCACCCCTTGTGTTCGGGGTGCCTTCAGCAAGAGGATTGGAGGATTACCTCCTTGAGTTGGGTCCGTAAGGGCAAACGCTGACGGAGTTGCGGAAGTTTTGCTTTAGCGTTCCCGTAACCCCGTCTTAAGCGAAGAGAAGGAACACCCCAGGGGTTTTAGTCGGTATTAGGAGTCCGACATAACCACTTGGCCCCCCCGGGCTGGGTGGTATCCATAAAGGATTTCCCCTGGGCAACAAAAAAAAAAAAAAGGTTAGGTTAGGTTAGGTTAGGTTAGGTTAGGTTAGGTTAGGTTAGGTTAGGTTAGGTTAGGTTAGGTTAGGTTAGGTTAGGTTAGGTTAGGTTAGGTTAGGTTAGGTTAGGTTAGGTTAGGTTAGGTTAGGTTAGGTTTTTTTTTTTTTGAAGACAGTGCGAAGTTCCTCGGCCATTGGGCTGAGCCTGTGTTGACTTAAGTTTTATTTACTATTTGTTTCTCTTGTTTTTTGGGGTGGGGGGAATTTGTTTTGTTTTATTTTCTTGTAAGTTATACCTATTTATATATTTATCCATTTTAAACCGGATTTCAGTTATTTTATTCTAGCATTTTATTATATGACTATGTCTGAATTTTTTAAAAGTTTTATCTTGGTCTATTAATTTTAGCTGTGTTGTAAGTTTATTTTTAATCTTTTTGTATTTCTAATCTGTATCTGTATTTTCTGTTCTTCTGCTAAGGTGATTTTAACGCTAGCTGTTTTATTTTCTAGATTTCTTCGCTGGTCTTTTATATATGTGTCAGCATACATTTTAACAAGGCTTATTTTATCCAGTATCTTGGTTGTTTGCAGCGGCTTTTCCAGCTTTTCATTGGCAAAAGGTTTAGCAAGGTTTCCATTTTGCCACGGTCCTTTTGCTTGGACAACTGTTCTTTTGCCTGCTGATGTTCCGCGTTTTTGCCCTTAGCAGTAGGCTATGGTTGCTCTGGCTAGAGCGTCCCATTTCTGCCTGATTGTGCACTCCTGGCTGAAGGCGTTATGAGCTGTATTTTCTGCCTTAGCATGTGCACAATTACAGCAGGAAGGGGACACTCCAGCCTTCCATTTTTCACACTCCGTCTTCACGTGAGCTCCTCCGCAGTGGCTGCACTTCTCCAGTGTCTCTCCGCAATAGCGTCTGCCGTGACCGTAGCCAAGGCAGAGAGAACACTGGACCAGTGGTGACTGGTCAGCCACTCGTACGCGTTGGAGGTCGATGCGGACGGATCCGGCATCTACCATCCTCTGCCAGATTCTGGGAGGAACCCTCATGACGACGTGGTGTGCATGAATGTTATGCGTTTTCTTTTTGTATGCAAATTCTATAATTTCTGTCTTCAAGTCTAAGTCGCCGAAGACATCCTTATTCTGATTACTCAAAGAGTTAAGGATGTCTTCGTCGCTGTTAAACTTGAAGACACCCCTTAGTATAATAAGAGGATTTTTGTTTTTCATTTTTTCTACATTAAGGTGTTCTTCTGCTCTTTTGAGTCTTTCCTGTACTTGTCTCCTTTCTTCTTCCGTTCTACATCCTACTATAACCTTTTGGTCCTTTGCTTTCCTAATTCTTTCCACAGTGATTCCTCCATCTTTTGCGTTTATTGCTTCCCTGATTCTGTTTAGTACTTGTTCTCCAGTTTCTTGGTCATCTTTCGATGTGACTACAACAGAGTGCAGCGCGGTCTGTTTCACTGGAATTCTCCTAGTGGACGCCGCTGCCGCACTCGCGTATGAAACTTTCTCCTGGTGTTTTTCTAGCGTTTCTTTCAACTTTTCTATCTTTTCAGTATTTTCTTTCATTGCTTTCGTGTGCTCTTCTATTCGTTTTATCAACTCACTGTCGTCTCTTGCTATTTCTGTCTCTAGTTTCCTTTGTTCTTCAATCTTCTGTGGTTCTTCTTTCTTCTCTTTTTCAATTTGTTTCTTCGTTCCTTGTCCTTTCATGCTTTCGGACTCTTTCACTAATTGAAAGAGCCTTTCTATCGCTTTCGTCACCTCTATTTTTATTTCAGTTTTTATGTTTCTTGAATTTGCTAGGTTTAATTTTGCTTTCATAACACACGCTCTTGCCTCTGACAGTCTATCATTGTGCTTTATATTTTCTTGTTTAGGTGGACTTTCCACTGCCTCAACTGACACCCTTCGTGCTACTGGTCGGGTGTTAGGACCACTTTGGTTTGCTGGTACAGTCTTCGGCTTTGGGAGTTCCACCGGTGGGACTTTTTTGGGAGTAGTAGAAGTTCTGGAGAGTGTGTCCGGTTTACCTGACTCCCATTCTCCAATACTTCTTCTCACACTGCTCTGCTGTTTAATTTCTCCTTCTTTCCATGTGAGTTCTATCTCCTTAGTTTTGTCCTGCTCCGCTTTTCTGTTTCTTGTTTGCTTGGCGTCAGGTGTTCGAATGCCAAACATTGTGAGGAACTTCACTCACTTTACCTAACCTAACTATAAATAGATTTGTATTGATTAAGACGCTTGTAAATTTGTAAAAGTTATAAATATGCGTAAATTAAAATGTAGAAATGTAAAGTAGTTAAATAAATTTGTAAAAGTTGTAAATAAATCGTAAGTTAAAATTGTATATACTAAAAGTTTATTCTTAATTACCTATGTCAATTTAATCTATTCTTTTTATTATTTTCAGGTACTGATGTCTGCAACCGTGTCCAGTCAAGTGGAGTATGTACAGGTTTGTATAGCTGGTAAGTATACTGTAAGTATACAGGTAAGTATACAGGTCAGTAGTTACTTAAGATCTTAATTATAAGTTTTCCTCCTAATTCTAGACAAGGTTGGTCAAGGAGCGATCGATTCGACTAATGCGGAGTGTTTTGTACCTGAAGTAGGTAAAAATCCCCTAAATAGTTGGTGAATCTCCAACTAGAGGCTAAAAGCCTGTCAAATTGTATACTCTGTAGTTTGTCTACAAAGTATGTGTAAACCTAAAAGGCTCCTGTCAACTTATTTCACGGTCAAAATACGAATCTACCACCTTTCAAAATATTTCCTTCCCCAAAAAATGGTCAAGTCTATATACTCAATCCTCCTAAGGGAGGGTGGGAGGGCGATTTTTTGCGATTTCTTGTCTCTAATTTGATTTTTTCTGTTGCAGGTACACGCGGGGACGTCGGGCGATGCTGTTCCAGCTGCTGGAGGTGCTGGGAACCACCAATTTCCAAGGAAAAGTTGCAAAATGCGTAATTTTCTTGCGAAAATTAACGAAAATTACGCAAATTCCTGGAAATTTGGTGTTTCTCCCGTAAACTGGACCCTGGGACCACCGACACACACCGCAACCACACGCGGGCACACGGAACAATCGTATTTGAGACAAGATCAGTCCAAATTACTTGTAAAAACTTAATAAAAACGTATTTAATTTTGAAAAAATTACAACATAAAAATCTAATAAAACTCTGTAAAGTTTGAGAAGCGCAGGCCGTTCAGTCAATTATCCAGGCAGGGGATGTATTTGCACTGCGAATGTTGTATAAAAACAAGATATTATAGAAAAATATTTTTCTCAGAGTTCATAAAATGTATGAAAATCGACCGAGGTACTAAGACTTTTGCCTAACAAGAATTTTGAAGAAGTCGATTTTTTGCGATTTCTTGTCTCTAATTTGATTTTTTCTGTTGCAGGTACACGCGGGGACGTCGGGCGATGCTGTTCCAGCTGCTGGAGGTGCTGGGAACCACCAATTTCCAAGGAAAAGTTGCAAAATGCGTAATTTTCTTGCGAAAATTAACGAAAATTACGCAAATTCCTGGAAATTTGGTGTTTCTCCCGTAAACTGGACCCTGGGACCACCGACACACACCGCAACCACACGCGGGCACACGGAACAATCGTATTTGAGACAAGATCAGTCCAAATTACTTGTAAAAACTTAATAAAAACGTATTTAATTTTGAAAAAATTACAACATAAAAATCTAATAAAACTCTGTAAAGTTTGAGAAGCGCAGGCCGTTCAGTCAATTATCCAGGCAGGGGATGTATTTGCACTGCGAATGTTGTATAAAAACAAGATATTATAGAAAAATATTTTTCTCAGAGTTCATAAAATGTATGAAAATCGACCGAGGTACTAAGACTTTTGCCTAACAAGAATTTTGAAGAAGTCGATTTTTTGCGATTTCTTGTCTCTAATTTGATTTTTTCTGTTGCAGGTACACGCGGGGACGTCGGGCGATGCTGTTCCAGCTGCTGGAGGTGCTGGGAACCACCAATTTCCAAGGAAAAGTTGCAAAATGCGTAATTTTCTTGCGAAAATTAACGAAAATTACGCAAATTCCTGGAAATTTGGTGTTTCTCCCGTAAACTGGACCCTGGGACCACCGACACACACCGCAACCACACGCGGGCACACGGAACAATCGTATTTGAGACAAGATCAGTCCAAATTACTTGTAAAAACTTAATAAAAACGTATTTAATTTTGAAAAAATTACAACATAAAAATCTAATAAAACTCTGTAAAGTTTGAGAAGCGCAGGCCGTTCAGTCAATTATCCAGGCAGGGGATGTATTTGCACTGCGAATGTTGTATAAAAACAAGATATTATAGAAAAATATTTTTCTCAGAGTTCATAAAATGTATGAAAATCGACCGAGGTACTAAGACTTTTGCCTAACAAGAATTTTGAAGAAGTCGATTTTTTGCGATTTCTTGTCTCTAATTTGATTTTTTCTGTTGCAGGTACACGCGGGGACGTCGGGCGATGCTGTTCCAGCTGCTGGAGGTGCTGGGAACCACCAATTTCCAAGGAAAAGTTGCAAAATGCGTAATTTTCTTGCGAAAATTAACGAAAATTACGCAAATTCCTGGAAATTTGGTGTTTCTCCCGTAAACTGGACCCTGGGACCACCGACACACACCGCAACCACACGCGGGCACACGGAACAATCGTATTTGAGACAAGATCAGTCCAAATTACTTGTAAAAACTTAATAAAAACGTATTTAATTTTGAAAAAATTACAACATAAAAATCTAATAAAACTCTGTAAAGTTTGAGAAGCGCAGGCCGTTCAGTCAATTATCCAGGCAGGGGATGTATTTGCACTGCGAATGTTGTATAAAAACAAGATATTATAGAAAAATATTTTTCTCAGAGTTCATAAAATGTATGAAAATCGACCGAGGTACTAAGACTTTTGCCTAACAAGAATTTTGAAGAAGTCGATTTTTTGCGATTTCTTGTCTCTAATTTGATTTTTTCTGTTGCAGGTACACGCGGGGACGTCGGGCGATGCTGTTCCAGCTGCTGGAGGTGCTGGGAACCACCAATTTCCAAGGAAAAGTTGCAAAATGCGTAATTTTCTTGCGAAAATTAACGAAAATTACGCAAATTCCTGGAAATTTGGTGTTTCTCCCGTAAACTGGACCCTGGGACCACCGACACACACCGCAACCACACGCGGGCACACGGAACAATCGTATTTGAGACAAGATCAGTCCAAATTACTTGTAAAAACTTAATAAAAACGTATTTAATTTTGAAAAAATTACAACATAAAAATCTAATAAAACTCTGTAAAGTTTGAGAAGCGCAGGCCGTTCAGTCAATTATCCAGGCAGGGGATGTATTTGCACTGCGAATGTTGTATAAAAACAAGATATTATAGAAAAATATTTTTCTCAGAGTTCATAAAATGTATGAAAATCGACCGAGGTACTAAGACTTTTGCCTAACAAGAATTTTGAAGAAGTCGATTTTTTGCGATTTCTTGTCTCTAATTTGATTTTTTCTGTTGCAGGTACACGCGGGGACGTCGGGCGATGCTGTTCCAGCTGCTGGAGGTGCTGGGAACCACCAATTTCCAAGGAAAAGTTGCAAAATGCGTAATTTTCTTGCGAAAATTAACGAAAATTACGCAAATTCCTGGAAATTTGGTGTTTCTCCCGTAAACTGGACCCTGGGACCACCGACACACACCGCAACCACACGCGGGCACACGGAACAATCGTATTTGAGACAAGATCAGTCCAAATTACTTGTAAAAACTTAATAAAAACGTATTTAATTTTGAAAAAATTACAACATAAAAATCTAATAAAACTCTGTAAAGTTTGAGAAGCGCAGGCCGTTCAGTCAATTATCCAGGCAGGGGATGTATTTGCACTGCGAATGTTGTATAAAAACAAGATATTATAGAAAAATATTTTTCTCAGAGTTCATAAAATGTATGAAAATCGACCGAGGTACTAAGACTTTTGCCTAACAAGAATTTTGAAGAAGTCGATTTTTTGCGATTTCTTGTCTCTAATTTGATTTTTTCTGTTGCAGGTACACGCGGGGACGTCGGGCGATGCTGTTCCAGCTGCTGGAGGTGCTGGGAACCACCAATTTCCAAGGAAAAGTTGCAAAATGCGTAATTTTCTTGCGAAAATTAACGAAAATTACGCAAATTCCTGGAAATTTGGTGTTTCTCCCGTAAACTGGACCCTGGGACCACCGACACACACCGCAACCACACGCGGGCACACGGAACAATCGTATTTGAGACAAGATCAGTCCAAATTACTTGTAAAAACTTAATAAAAACGTATTTAATTTTGAAAAAATTACAACATAAAAATCTAATAAAACTCTGTAAAGTTTGAGAAGCGCAGGCCGTTCAGTCAATTATCCAGGCAGGGGATGTATTTGCACTGCGAATGTTGTATAAAAACAAGATATTATAGAAAAATATTTTTCTCAGAGTTCATAAAATGTATGAAAATCGACCGAGGTACTAAGACTTTTGCCTAACAAGAATTTTGAAGAAGTCGATTTTTTGCGATTTCTTGTCTCTAATTTGATTTTTTCTGTTGCAGGTACACGCGGGGACGTCGGGCGATGCTGTTCCAGCTGCTGGAGGTGCTGGGAACCACCAATTTCCAAGGAAAAGTTGCAAAATGCGTAATTTTCTTGCGAAAATTAACGAAAATTACGCAAATTCCTGGAAATTTGGTGTTTCTCCCGTAAACTGGACCCTGGGACCACCGACACACACCGCAACCACACGCGGGCACACGGAACAATCGTATTTGAGACAAGATCAGTCCAAATTACTTGTAAAAACTTAATAAAAACGTATTTAATTTTGAAAAAATTACAACATAAAAATCTAATAAAACTCTGTAAAGTTTGAGAAGCGCAGGCCGTTCAGTCAATTATCCAGGCAGGGGATGTATTTGCACTGCGAATGTTGTATAAAAACAAGATATTATAGAAAAATATTTTTCTCAGAGTTCATAAAATGTATGAAAATCGACCGAGGTACTAAGACTTTTGCCTAACAAGAATTTTGAAGAAGTCGATTTTTTGCGATTTCTTGTCTCTAATTTGATTTTTTCTGTTGCAGGTACACGCGGGGACGTCGGGCGATGCTGTTCCAGCTGCTGGAGGTGCTGGGAACCACCAATTTCCAAGGAAAAGTTGCAAAATGCGTAATTTTCTTGCGAAAATTAACGAAAATTACGCAAATTCCTGGAAATTTGGTGTTTCTCCCGTAAACTGGACCCTGGGACCACCGACACACACCGCAACCACACGCGGGCACACGGAACAATCGTATTTGAGACAAGATCAGTCCAAATTACTTGTAAAAACTTAATAAAAACGTATTTAATTTTGAAAAAATTACAACATAAAAATCTAATAAAACTCTGTAAAGTTTGAGAAGCGCAGGCCGTTCAGTCAATTATCCAGGCAGGGGATGTATTTGCACTGCGAATGTTGTATAAAAACAAGATATTATAGAAAAATATTTTTCTCAGAGTTCATAAAATGTATGAAAATCGACCGAGGTACTAAGACTTTTGCCTAACAAGAATTTTGAAGAAGTCGATTTTTTGCGATTTCTTGTCTCTAATTTGATTTTTTCTGTTGCAGGTACACGCGGGGACGTCGGGCGATGCTGTTCCAGCTGCTGGAGGTGCTGGGAACCACCAATTTCCAAGGAAAAGTTGCAAAATGCGTAATTTTCTTGCGAAAATTAACGAAAATTACGCAAATTCCTGGAAATTTGGTGTTTCTCCCGTAAACTGGACCCTGGGACCACCGACACACACCGCAACCACACGCGGGCACACGGAACAATCGTATTTGAGACAAGATCAGTCCAAATTACTTGTAAAAACTTAATAAAAACGTATTTAATTTTGAAAAAATTACAACATAAAAATCTAATAAAACTCTGTAAAGTTTGAGAAGCGCAGGCCGTTCAGTCAATTATCCAGGCAGGGGATGTATTTGCACTGCGAATGTTGTATAAAAACAAGATATTATAGAAAAATATTTTTCTCAGAGTTCATAAAATGTATGAAAATCGACCGAGGTACTAAGACTTTTGCCTAACAAGAATTTTGAAGAAGTCGATTTTTTGCGATTTCTTGTCTCTAATTTGATTTTTTCTGTTGCAGGTACACGCGGGGACGTCGGGCGATGCTGTTCCAGCTGCTGGAGGTGCTGGGAACCACCAATTTCCAAGGAAAAGTTGCAAAATGCGTAATTTTCTTGCGAAAATTAACGAAAATTACGCAAATTCCTGGAAATTTGGTGTTTCTCCCGTAAACTGGACCCTGGGACCACCGACACACACCGCAACCACACGCGGGCACACGGAACAATCGTATTTGAGACAAGATCAGTCCAAATTACTTGTAAAAACTTAATAAAAACGTATTTAATTTTGAAAAAATTACAACATAAAAATCTAATAAAACTCTGTAAAGTTTGAGAAGCGCAGGCCGTTCAGTCAATTATCCAGGCAGGGGATGTATTTGCACTGCGAATGTTGTATAAAAACAAGATATTATAGAAAAATATTTTTCTCAGAGTTCATAAAATGTATGAAAATCGACCGAGGTACTAAGACTTTTGCCTAACAAGAATTTTGAAGAAGTCGATTTTTTGCGATTTCTTGTCTCTAATTTGATTTTTTCTGTTGCAGGTACACGCGGGGACGTCGGGCGATGCTGTTCCAGCTGCTGGAGGTGCTGGGAACCACCAATTTCCAAGGAAAAGTTGCAAAATGCGTAATTTTCTTGCGAAAATTAACGAAAATTACGCAAATTCCTGGAAATTTGGTGTTTCTCCCGTAAACTGGACCCTGGGACCACCGACACACACCGCAACCACACGCGGGCACACGGAACAATCGTATTTGAGACAAGATCAGTCCAAATTACTTGTAAAAACTTAATAAAAACGTATTTAATTTTGAAAAAATTACAACATAAAAATCTAATAAAACTCTGTAAAGTTTGAGAAGCGCAGGCCGTTCAGTCAATTATCCAGGCAGGGGATGTATTTGCACTGCGAATGTTGTATAAAAACAAGATATTATAGAAAAATATTTTTCTCAGAGTTCATAAAATGTATGAAAATCGACCGAGGTACTAAGACTTTTGCCTAACAAGAATTTTGAAGAAGTCGATTTTTTGCGATTTCTTGTCTCTAATTTGATTTTTTCTGTTGCAGGTACACGCGGGGACGTCGGGCGATGCTGTTCCAGCTGCTGGAGGTGCTGGGAACCACCAATTTCCAAGGAAAAGTTGCAAAATGCGTAATTTTCTTGCGAAAATTAACGAAAATTACGCAAATTCCTGGAAATTTGGTGTTTCTCCCGTAAACTGGACCCTGGGACCACCGACACACACCGCAACCACACGCGGGCACACGGAACAATCGTATTTGAGACAAGATCAGTCCAAATTACTTGTAAAAACTTAATAAAAACGTATTTAATTTTGAAAAAATTACAACATAAAAATCTAATAAAACTCTGTAAAGTTTGAGAAGCGCAGGCCGTTCAGTCAATTATCCAGGCAGGGGATGTATTTGCACTGCGAATGTTGTATAAAAACAAGATATTATAGAAAAATATTTTTCTCAGAGTTCATAAAATGTATGAAAATCGACCGAGGTACTAAGACTTTTGCCTAACAAGAATTTTGAAGAAGTCGATTTTTTGCGATTTCTTGTCTCTAATTTGATTTTTTCTGTTGCAGGTACACGCGGGGACGTCGGGCGATGCTGTTCCAGCTGCTGGAGGTGCTGGGAACCACCAATTTCCAAGGAAAAGTTGCAAAATGCGTAATTTTCTTGCGAAAATTAACGAAAATTACGCAAATTCCTGGAAATTTGGTGTTTCTCCCGTAAACTGGACCCTGGGACCACCGACACACACCGCAACCACACGCGGGCACACGGAACAATCGTATTTGAGACAAGATCAGTCCAAATTACTTGTAAAAACTTAATAAAAACGTATTTAATTTTGAAAAAATTACAACATAAAAATCTAATAAAACTCTGTAAAGTTTGAGAAGCGCAGGCCGTTCAGTCAATTATCCAGGCAGGGGATGTATTTGCACTGCGAATGTTGTATAAAAACAAGATATTATAGAAAAATATTTTTCTCAGAGTTCATAAAATGTATGAAAATCGACCGAGGTACTAAGACTTTTGCCTAACAAGAATTTTGAAGAAGTCGATTTTTTGCGATTTCTTGTCTCTAATTTGATTTTTTCTGTTGCAGGTACACGCGGGGACGTCGGGCGATGCTGTTCCAGCTGCTGGAGGTGCTGGGAACCACCAATTTCCAAGGAAAAGTTGCAAAATGCGTAATTTTCTTGCGAAAATTAACGAAAATTACGCAAATTCCTGGAAATTTGGTGTTTCTCCCGTAAACTGGACCCTGGGACCACCGACACACACCGCAACCACACGCGGGCACACGGAACAATCGTATTTGAGACAAGATCAGTCCAAATTACTTGTAAAAACTTAATAAAAACGTATTTAATTTTGAAAAAATTACAACATAAAAATCTAATAAAACTCTGTAAAGTTTGAGAAGCGCAGGCCGTTCAGTCAATTATCCAGGCAGGGGATGTATTTGCACTGCGAATGTTGTATAAAAACAAGATATTATAGAAAAATATTTTTCTCAGAGTTCATAAAATGTATGAAAATCGACCGAGGTACTAAGACTTTTGCCTAACAAGAATTTTGAAGAAGTCGATTTTTTGCGATTTCTTGTCTCTAATTTGATTTTTTCTGTTGCAGGTACACGCGGGGACGTCGGGCGATGCTGTTCCAGCTGCTGGAGGTGCTGGGAACCACCAATTTCCAAGGAAAAGTTGCAAAATGCGTAATTTTCTTGCGAAAATTAACGAAAATTACGCAAATTCCTGGAAATTTGGTGTTTCTCCCGTAAACTGGACCCTGGGACCACCGACACACACCGCAACCACACGCGGGCACACGGAACAATCGTATTTGAGACAAGATCAGTCCAAATTACTTGTAAAAACTTAATAAAAACGTATTTAATTTTGAAAAAATTACAACATAAAAATCTAATAAAACTCTGTAAAGTTTGAGAAGCGCAGGCCGTTCAGTCAATTATCCAGGCAGGGGATGTATTTGCACTGCGAATGTTGTATAAAAACAAGATATTATAGAAAAATATTTTTCTCAGAGTTCATAAAATGTATGAAAATCGACCGAGGTACTAAGACTTTTGCCTAACAAGAATTTTGAAGAAGTCGATTTTTTGCGATTTCTTGTCTCTAATTTGATTTTTTCTGTTGCAGGTACACGCGGGGACGTCGGGCGATGCTGTTCCAGCTGCTGGAGGTGCTGGGAACCACCAATTTCCAAGGAAAAGTTGCAAAATGCGTAATTTTCTTGCGAAAATTAACGAAAATTACGCAAATTCCTGGAAATTTGGTGTTTCTCCCGTAAACTGGACCCTGGGACCACCGACACACACCGCAACCACACGCGGGCACACGGAACAATCGTATTTGAGACAAGATCAGTCCAAATTACTTGTAAAAACTTAATAAAAACGTATTTAATTTTGAAAAAATTACAACATAAAAATCTAATAAAACTCTGTAAAGTTTGAGAAGCGCAGGCCGTTCAGTCAATTATCCAGGCAGGGGATGTATTTGCACTGCGAATGTTGTATAAAAACAAGATATTATAGAAAAATATTTTTCTCAGAGTTCATAAAATGTATGAAAATCGACCGAGGTACTAAGACTTTTGCCTAACAAGAATTTTGAAGAAGTCGATTTTTTGCGATTTCTTGTCTCTAATTTGATTTTTTCTGTTGCAGGTACACGCGGGGACGTCGGGCGATGCTGTTCCAGCTGCTGGAGGTGCTGGGAACCACCAATTTCCAAGGAAAAGTTGCAAAATGCGTAATTTTCTTGCGAAAATTAACGAAAATTACGCAAATTCCTGGAAATTTGGTGTTTCTCCCGTAAACTGGACCCTGGGACCACCGACACACACCGCAACCACACGCGGGCACACGGAACAATCGTATTTGAGACAAGATCAGTCCAAATTACTTGTAAAAACTTAATAAAAACGTATTTAATTTTGAAAAAATTACAACATAAAAATCTAATAAAACTCTGTAAAGTTTGAGAAGCGCAGGCCGTTCAGTCAATTATCCAGGCAGGGGATGTATTTGCACTGCGAATGTTGTATAAAAACAAGATATTATAGAAAAATATTTTTCTCAGAGTTCATAAAATGTATGAAAATCGACCGAGGTACTAAGACTTTTGCCTAACAAGAATTTTGAAGAAGTCGATTTTTTGCGATTTCTTGTCTCTAATTTGATTTTTTCTGTTGCAGGTACACGCGGGGACGTCGGGCGATGCTGTTCCAGCTGCTGGAGGTGCTGGGAACCACCAATTTCCAAGGAAAAGTTGCAAAATGCGTAATTTTCTTGCGAAAATTAACGAAAATTACGCAAATTCCTGGAAATTTGGTGTTTCTCCCGTAAACTGGACCCTGGGACCACCGACACACACCGCAACCACACGCGGGCACACGGAACAATCGTATTTGAGACAAGATCAGTCCAAATTACTTGTAAAAACTTAATAAAAACGTATTTAATTTTGAAAAAATTACAACATAAAAATCTAATAAAACTCTGTAAAGTTTGAGAAGCGCAGGCCGTTCAGTCAATTATCCAGGCAGGGGATGTATTTGCACTGCGAATGTTGTATAAAAACAAGATATTATAGAAAAATATTTTTCTCAGAGTTCATAAAATGTATGAAAATCGACCGAGGTACTAAGACTTTTGCCTAACAAGAATTTTGAAGAAGTCGATTTTTTGCGATTTCTTGTCTCTAATTTGATTTTTTCTGTTGCAGGTACACGCGGGGACGTCGGGCGATGCTGTTCCAGCTGCTGGAGGTGCTGGGAACCACCAATTTCCAAGGAAAAGTTGCAAAATGCGTAATTTTCTTGCGAAAATTAACGAAAATTACGCAAATTCCTGGAAATTTGGTGTTTCTCCCGTAAACTGGACCCTGGGACCACCGACACACACCGCAACCACACGCGGGCACACGGAACAATCGTATTTGAGACAAGATCAGTCCAAATTACTTGTAAAAACTTAATAAAAACGTATTTAATTTTGAAAAAATTACAACATAAAAATCTAATAAAACTCTGTAAAGTTTGAGAAGCGCAGGCCGTTCAGTCAATTATCCAGGCAGGGGATGTATTTGCACTGCGAATGTTGTATAAAAACAAGATATTATAGAAAAATATTTTTCTCAGAGTTCATAAAATGTATGAAAATCGACCGAGGTACTAAGACTTTTGCCTAACAAGAATTTTGAAGAAGTCGATTTTTTGCGATTTCTTGTCTCTAATTTGATTTTTTCTGTTGCAGGTACACGCGGGGACGTCGGGCGATGCTGTTCCAGCTGCTGGAGGTGCTGGGAACCACCAATTTCCAAGGAAAAGTTGCAAAATGCGTAATTTTCTTGCGAAAATTAACGAAAATTACGCAAATTCCTGGAAATTTGGTGTTTCTCCCGTAAACTGGACCCTGGGACCACCGACACACACCGCAACCACACGCGGGCACACGGAACAATCGTATTTGAGACAAGATCAGTCCAAATTACTTGTAAAAACTTAATAAAAACGTATTTAATTTTGAAAAAATTACAACATAAAAATCTAATAAAACTCTGTAAAGTTTGAGAAGCGCAGGCCGTTCAGTCAATTATCCAGGCAGGGGATGTATTTGCACTGCGAATGTTGTATAAAAACAAGATATTATAGAAAAATATTTTTCTCAGAGTTCATAAAATGTATGAAAATCGACCGAGGTACTAAGACTTTTGCCTAACAAGAATTTTGAAGAAGTCGATTTTTTGCGATTTCTTGTCTCTAATTTGATTTTTTCTGTTGCAGGTACACGCGGGGACGTCGGGCGATGCTGTTCCAGCTGCTGGAGGTGCTGGGAACCACCAATTTCCAAGGAAAAGTTGCAAAATGCGTAATTTTCTTGCGAAAATTAACGAAAATTACGCAAATTCCTGGAAATTTGGTGTTTCTCCCGTAAACTGGACCCTGGGACCACCGACACACACCGCAACCACACGCGGGCACACGGAACAATCGTATTTGAGACAAGATCAGTCCAAATTACTTGTAAAAACTTAATAAAAACGTATTTAATTTTGAAAAAATTACAACATAAAAATCTAATAAAACTCTGTAAAGTTTGAGAAGCGCAGGCCGTTCAGTCAATTATCCAGGCAGGGGATGTATTTGCACTGCGAATGTTGTATAAAAACAAGATATTATAGAAAAATATTTTTCTCAGAGTTCATAAAATGTATGAAAATCGACCGAGGTACTAAGACTTTTGCCTAACAAGAATTTTGAAGAAGTCGATTTTTTGCGATTTCTTGTCTCTAATTTGATTTTTTCTGTTGCAGGTACACGCGGGGACGTCGGGCGATGCTGTTCCAGCTGCTGGAGGTGCTGGGAACCACCAATTTCCAAGGAAAAGTTGCAAAATGCGTAATTTTCTTGCGAAAATTAACGAAAATTACGCAAATTCCTGGAAATTTGGTGTTTCTCCCGTAAACTGGACCCTGGGACCACCGACACACACCGCAACCACACGCGGGCACACGGAACAATCGTATTTGAGACAAGATCAGTCCAAATTACTTGTAAAAACTTAATAAAAACGTATTTAATTTTGAAAAAATTACAACATAAAAATCTAATAAAACTCTGTAAAGTTTGAGAAGCGCAGGCCGTTCAGTCAATTATCCAGGCAGGGGATGTATTTGCACTGCGAATGTTGTATAAAAACAAGATATTATAGAAAAATATTTTTCTCAGAGTTCATAAAATGTATGAAAATCGACCGAGGTACTAAGACTTTTGCCTAACAAGAATTTTGAAGAAGTCGATTTTTTGCGATTTCTTGTCTCTAATTTGATTTTTTCTGTTGCAGGTACACGCGGGGACGTCGGGCGATGCTGTTCCAGCTGCTGGAGGTGCTGGGAACCACCAATTTCCAAGGAAAAGTTGCAAAATGCGTAATTTTCTTGCGAAAATTAACGAAAATTACGCAAATTCCTGGAAATTTGGTGTTTCTCCCGTAAACTGGACCCTGGGACCACCGACACACACCGCAACCACACGCGGGCACACGGAACAATCGTATTTGAGACAAGATCAGTCCAAATTACTTGTAAAAACTTAATAAAAACGTATTTAATTTTGAAAAAATTACAACATAAAAATCTAATAAAACTCTGTAAAGTTTGAGAAGCGCAGGCCGTTCAGTCAATTATCCAGGCAGGGGATGTATTTGCACTGCGAATGTTGTATAAAAACAAGATATTATAGAAAAATATTTTTCTCAGAGTTCATAAAATGTATGAAAATCGACCGAGGTACTAAGACTTTTGCCTAACAAGAATTTTGAAGAAGTCGATTTTTTGCGATTTCTTGTCTCTAATTTGATTTTTTCTGTTGCAGGTACACGCGGGGACGTCGGGCGATGCTGTTCCAGCTGCTGGAGGTGCTGGGAACCACCAATTTCCAAGGAAAAGTTGCAAAATGCGTAATTTTCTTGCGAAAATTAACGAAAATTACGCAAATTCCTGGAAATTTGGTGTTTCTCCCGTAAACTGGACCCTGGGACCACCGACACACACCGCAACCACACGCGGGCACACGGAACAATCGTATTTGAGACAAGATCAGTCCAAATTACTTGTAAAAACTTAATAAAAACGTATTTAATTTTGAAAAAATTACAACATAAAAATCTAATAAAACTCTGTAAAGTTTGAGAAGCGCAGGCCGTTCAGTCAATTATCCAGGCAGGGGATGTATTTGCACTGCGAATGTTGTATAAAAACAAGATATTATAGAAAAATATTTTTCTCAGAGTTCATAAAATGTATGAAAATCGACCGAGGTACTAAGACTTTTGCCTAACAAGAATTTTGAAGAAGTCGATTTTTTGCGATTTCTTGTCTCTAATTTGATTTTTTCTGTTGCAGGTACACGCGGGGACGTCGGGCGATGCTGTTCCAGCTGCTGGAGGTGCTGGGAACCACCAATTTCCAAGGAAAAGTTGCAAAATGCGTAATTTTCTTGCGAAAATTAACGAAAATTACGCAAATTCCTGGAAATTTGGTGTTTCTCCCGTAAACTGGACCCTGGGACCACCGACACACACCGCAACCACACGCGGGCACACGGAACAATCGTATTTGAGACAAGATCAGTCCAAATTACTTGTAAAAACTTAATAAAAACGTATTTAATTTTGAAAAAATTACAACATAAAAATCTAATAAAACTCTGTAAAGTTTGAGAAGCGCAGGCCGTTCAGTCAATTATCCAGGCAGGGGATGTATTTGCACTGCGAATGTTGTATAAAAACAAGATATTATAGAAAAATATTTTTCTCAGAGTTCATAAAATGTATGAAAATCGACCGAGGTACTAAGACTTTTGCCTAACAAGAATTTTGAAGAAGTCGATTTTTTGCGATTTCTTGTCTCTAATTTGATTTTTTCTGTTGCAGGTACACGCGGGGACGTCGGGCGATGCTGTTCCAGCTGCTGGAGGTGCTGGGAACCACCAATTTCCAAGGAAAAGTTGCAAAATGCGTAATTTTCTTGCGAAAATTAACGAAAATTACGCAAATTCCTGGAAATTTGGTGTTTCTCCCGTAAACTGGACCCTGGGACCACCGACACACACCGCAACCACACGCGGGCACACGGAACAATCGTATTTGAGACAAGATCAGTCCAAATTACTTGTAAAAACTTAATAAAAACGTATTTAATTTTGAAAAAATTACAACATAAAAATCTAATAAAACTCTGTAAAGTTTGAGAAGCGCAGGCCGTTCAGTCAATTATCCAGGCAGGGGATGTATTTGCACTGCGAATGTTGTATAAAAACAAGATATTATAGAAAAATATTTTTCTCAGAGTTCATAAAATGTATGAAAATCGACCGAGGTACTAAGACTTTTGCCTAACAAGAATTTTGAAGAAGTCGATTTTTTGCGATTTCTTGTCTCTAATTTGATTTTTTCTGTTGCAGGTACACGCGGGGACGTCGGGCGATGCTGTTCCAGCTGCTGGAGGTGCTGGGAACCACCAATTTCCAAGGAAAAGTTGCAAAATGCGTAATTTTCTTGCGAAAATTAACGAAAATTACGCAAATTCCTGGAAATTTGGTGTTTCTCCCGTAAACTGGACCCTGGGACCACCGACACACACCGCAACCACACGCGGGCACACGGAACAATCGTATTTGAGACAAGATCAGTCCAAATTACTTGTAAAAACTTAATAAAAACGTATTTAATTTTGAAAAAATTACAACATAAAAATCTAATAAAACTCTGTAAAGTTTGAGAAGCGCAGGCCGTTCAGTCAATTATCCAGGCAGGGGATGTATTTGCACTGCGAATGTTGTATAAAAACAAGATATTATAGAAAAATATTTTTCTCAGAGTTCATAAAATGTATGAAAATCGACCGAGGTACTAAGACTTTTGCCTAACAAGAATTTTGAAGAAGTCGATTTTTTGCGATTTCTTGTCTCTAATTTGATTTTTTCTGTTGCAGGTACACGCGGGGACGTCGGGCGATGCTGTTCCAGCTGCTGGAGGTGCTGGGAACCACCAATTTCCAAGGAAAAGTTGCAAAATGCGTAATTTTCTTGCGAAAATTAACGAAAATTACGCAAATTCCTGGAAATTTGGTGTTTCTCCCGTAAACTGGACCCTGGGACCACCGACACACACCGCAACCACACGCGGGCACACGGAACAATCGTATTTGAGACAAGATCAGTCCAAATTACTTGTAAAAACTTAATAAAAACGTATTTAATTTTGAAAAAATTACAACATAAAAATCTAATAAAACTCTGTAAAGTTTGAGAAGCGCAGGCCGTTCAGTCAATTATCCAGGCAGGGGATGTATTTGCACTGCGAATGTTGTATAAAAACAAGATATTATAGAAAAATATTTTTCTCAGAGTTCATAAAATGTATGAAAATCGACCGAGGTACTAAGACTTTTGCCTAACAAGAATTTTGAAGAAGTCGATTTTTTGCGATTTCTTGTCTCTAATTTGATTTTTTCTGTTGCAGGTACACGCGGGGACGTCGGGCGATGCTGTTCCAGCTGCTGGAGGTGCTGGGAACCACCAATTTCCAAGGAAAAGTTGCAAAATGCGTAATTTTCTTGCGAAAATTAACGAAAATTACGCAAATTCCTGGAAATTTGGTGTTTCTCCCGTAAACTGGACCCTGGGACCACCGACACACACCGCAACCACACGCGGGCACACGGAACAATCGTATTTGAGACAAGATCAGTCCAAATTACTTGTAAAAACTTAATAAAAACGTATTTAATTTTGAAAAAATTACAACATAAAAATCTAATAAAACTCTGTAAAGTTTGAGAAGCGCAGGCCGTTCAGTCAATTATCCAGGCAGGGGATGTATTTGCACTGCGAATGTTGTATAAAAACAAGATATTATAGAAAAATATTTTTCTCAGAGTTCATAAAATGTATGAAAATCGACCGAGGTACTAAGACTTTTGCCTAACAAGAATTTTGAAGAAGTCGATTTTTTGCGATTTCTTGTCTCTAATTTGATTTTTTCTGTTGCAGGTACACGCGGGGACGTCGGGCGATGCTGTTCCAGCTGCTGGAGGTGCTGGGAACCACCAATTTCCAAGGAAAAGTTGCAAAATGCGTAATTTTCTTGCGAAAATTAACGAAAATTACGCAAATTCCTGGAAATTTGGTGTTTCTCCCGTAAACTGGACCCTGGGACCACCGACACACACCGCAACCACACGCGGGCACACGGAACAATCGTATTTGAGACAAGATCAGTCCAAATTACTTGTAAAAACTTAATAAAAACGTATTTAATTTTGAAAAAATTACAACATAAAAATCTAATAAAACTCTGTAAAGTTTGAGAAGCGCAGGCCGTTCAGTCAATTATCCAGGCAGGGGATGTATTTGCACTGCGAATGTTGTATAAAAACAAGATATTATAGAAAAATATTTTTCTCAGAGTTCATAAAATGTATGAAAATCGACCGAGGTACTAAGACTTTTGCCTAACAAGAATTTTGAAGAAGTCGATTTTTTGCGATTTCTTGTCTCTAATTTGATTTTTTCTGTTGCAGGTACACGCGGGGACGTCGGGCGATGCTGTTCCAGCTGCTGGAGGTGCTGGGAACCACCAATTTCCAAGGAAAAGTTGCAAAATGCGTAATTTTCTTGCGAAAATTAACGAAAATTACGCAAATTCCTGGAAATTTGGTGTTTCTCTCCCGTAAACTGGACCCTGGGACCACCGACACACACCGCAACCACACGCGGGCACACGGAACAATCGTATTTGAGACAAGATCAGTCCAAATTACTTGTAAAAACTTAATAAAAACGTATTTAATTTTGAAAAAATTACAACATAAAAATCTAATAAAACTCTGTAAAGTTTGAGAAGCGCAGGCCGTTCAGTCAATTATCCAGGCAGGGGATGTATTTGCACTGCGAATGTTGTATAAAAACAAGATATTATAGAAAAATATTTTTCTCAGAGTTCATAAAATGTATGAAAATCGACCGAGGTACTAAGACTTTTGCCTAACAAGAATTTTGAAGAAGTCGATTTTTTGCGATTTCTTGTCTCTAATTTGATTTTTTCTGTTGCAGGTACACGCGGGGACGTCGGGCGATGCTGTTCCAGCTGCTGGAGGTGCTGGGAACCACCAATTTCCAAGGAAAAGTTGCAAAATGCGTAATTTTCTTGCGAAAATTAACGAAAATTACGCAAATTCCTGGAAATTTGGTGTTTCTCCCGTAAACTGGACCCTGGGACCACCGACACACACCGCAACCACACGCGGGCACACGGAACAATCGTATTTGAGACAAGATCAGTCCAAATTACTTGTAAAAACTTAATAAAAACGTATTTAATTTTGAAAAAATTACAACATAAAAATCTAATAAAACTCTGTAAAGTTTGAGAAGCGCAGGCCGTTCAGTCAATTATCCAGGCAGGGGATGTATTTGCACTGCGAATGTTGTATAAAAACAAGATATTATAGAAAAATATTTTTCTCAGAGTTCATAAAATGTATGAAAATCGACCGAGGTACTAAGACTTTTGCCTAACAAGAATTTTGAAGAAGTCGATTTTTTGCGATTTCTTGTCTCTAATTTGATTTTTTCTGTTGCAGGTACACGCGGGGACGTCGGGCGATGCTGTTCCAGCTGCTGGAGGTGCTGGGAACCACCAATTTCCAAGGAAAAGTTGCAAAATGCGTAATTTTCTTGCGAAAATTAACGAAAATTACGCAAATTCCTGGAAATTTGGTGTTTCTCCCGTAAACTGGACCCTGGGACCACCGACACACACCGCAACCACACGCGGGCACACGGAACAATCGTATTTGAGACAAGATCAGTCCAAATTACTTGTAAAAACTTAATAAAAACGTATTTAATTTTGAAAAAATTACAACATAAAAATCTAATAAAACTCTGTAAAGTTTGAGAAGCGCAGGCCGTTCAGTCAATTATCCAGGCAGGGGATGTATTTGCACTGCGAATGTTGTATAAAAACAAGATATTATAGAAAAATATTTTTCTCAGAGTTCATAAAATGTATGAAAATCGACCGAGGTACTAAGACTTTTGCCTAACAAGAATTTTGAAGAAGTCGATTTTTTGCGATTTCTTGTCTCTAATTTGATTTTTTCTGTTGCAGGTACACGCGGGGACGTCGGGCGATGCTGTTCCAGCTGCTGGAGGTGCTGGGAACCACCAATTTCCAAGGAAAAGTTGCAAAATGCGTAATTTTCTTGCGAAAATTAACGAAAATTACGCAAATTCCTGGAAATTTGGTGTTTCTCCCGTAAACTGGACCCTGGGACCACCGACACACACCGCAACCACACGCGGGCACACGGAACAATCGTATTTGAGACAAGATCAGTCCAAATTACTTGTAAAAACTTAATAAAAACGTATTTAATTTTGAAAAAATTACAACATAAAAATCTAATAAAACTCTGTAAAGTTTGAGAAGCGCAGGCCGTTCAGTCAATTATCCAGGCAGGGGATGTATTTGCACTGCGAATGTTGTATAAAAACAAGATATTATAGAAAAATATTTTTCTCAGAGTTCATAAAATGTATGAAAATCGACCGAGGTACTAAGACTTTTGCCTAACAAGAATTTTGAAGAAGTCGATTTTTTGCGATTTCTTGTCTCTAATTTGATTTTTTCTGTTGCAGGTACACGCGGGGACGTCGGGCGATGCTGTTCCAGCTGCTGGAGGTGCTGGGAACCACCAATTTCCAAGGAAAAGTTGCAAAATGCGTAATTTTCTTGCGAAAATTAACGAAAATTACGCAAATTCCTGGAAATTTGGTGTTTCTCCCGTAAACTGGACCCTGGGACCACCGACACACACCGCAACCACACGCGGGCACACGGAACAATCGTATTTGAGACAAGATCAGTCCAAATTACTTGTAAAAACTTAATAAAAACGTATTTAATTTTGAAAAAATTACAACATAAAAATCTAATAAAACTCTGTAAAGTTTGAGAAGCGCAGGCCGTTCAGTCAATTATCCAGGCAGGGGATGTATTTGCACTGCGAATGTTGTATAAAAACAAGATATTATAGAAAAATATTTTTCTCAGAGTTCATAAAATGTATGAAAATCGACCGAGGTACTAAGACTTTTGCCTAACAAGAATTTTGAAGAAGTCGATTTTTTGCGATTTCTTGTCTCTAATTTGATTTTTTCTGTTGCAGGTACACGCGGGGACGTCGGGCGATGCTGTTCCAGCTGCTGGAGGTGCTGGGAACCACCAATTTCCAAGGAAAAGTTGCAAAATGCGTAATTTTCTTGCGAAAATTAACGAAAATTACGCAAATTCCTGGAAATTTGGTGTTTCTCCCGTAAACTGGACCCTGGGACCACCGACACACACCGCAACCACACGCGGGCACACGGAACAATCGTATTTGAGACAAGATCAGTCCAAATTACTTGTAAAAACTTAATAAAAACGTATTTAATTTTGAAAAAATTACAACATAAAAATCTAATAAAACTCTGTAAAGTTTGAGAAGCGCAGGCCGTTCAGTCAATTATCCAGGCAGGGGATGTATTTGCACTGCGAATGTTGTATAAAAACAAGATATTATAGAAAAATATTTTTCTCAGAGTTCATAAAATGTATGAAAATCGACCGAGGTACTAAGACTTTTGCCTAACAAGAATTTTGAAGAAGTCGATTTTTTGCGATTTCTTGTCTCTAATTTGATTTTTTCTGTTGCAGGTACACGCGGGGACGTCGGGCGATGCTGTTCCAGCTGCTGGAGGTGCTGGGAACCACCAATTTCCAAGGAAAAGTTGCAAAATGCGTAATTTTCTTGCGAAAATTAACGAAAATTACGCAAATTCCTGGAAATTTGGTGTTTCTCCCGTAAACTGGACCCTGGGACCACCGACACACACCGCAACCACACGCGGGCACACGGAACAATCGTATTTGAGACAAGATCAGTCCAAATTACTTGTAAAAACTTAATAAAAACGTATTTAATTTTGAAAAAATTACAACATAAAAATCTAATAAAACTCTGTAAAGTTTGAGAAGCGCAGGCCGTTCAGTCAATTATCCAGGCAGGGGATGTATTTGCACTGCGAATGTTGTATAAAAACAAGATATTATAGAAAAATATTTTTCTCAGAGTTCATAAAATGTATGAAAATCGACCGAGGTACTAAGACTTTTGCCTAACAAGAATTTTGAAGAAGTCGATTTTTTGCGATTTCTTGTCTCTAATTTGATTTTTTCTGTTGCAGGTACACGCGGGGACGTCGGGCGATGCTGTTCCAGCTGCTGGAGGTGCTGGGAACCACCAATTTCCAAGGAAAAGTTGCAAAATGCGTAATTTTCTTGCGAAAATTAACGAAAATTACGCAAATTCCTGGAAATTTGGTGTTTCTCCCGTAAACTGGACCCTGGGACCACCGACACACACCGCAACCACACGCGGGCACACGGAACAATCGTATTTGAGACAAGATCAGTCCAAATTACTTGTAAAAACTTAATAAAAACGTATTTAATTTTGAAAAAATTACAACATAAAAATCTAATAAAACTCTGTAAAGTTTGAGAAGCGCAGGCCGTTCAGTCAATTATCCAGGCAGGGGATGTATTTGCACTGCGAATGTTGTATAAAAACAAGATATTATAGAAAAATATTTTTCTCAGAGTTCATAAAATGTATGAAAATCGACCGAGGTACTAAGACTTTTGCCTAACAAGAATTTTGAAGAAGTCGATTTTTTGCGATTTCTTGTCTCTAATTTGATTTTTTCTGTTGCAGGTACACGCGGGGACGTCGGGCGATGCTGTTCCAGCTGCTGGAGGTGCTGGGAACCACCAATTTCCAAGGAAAAGTTGCAAAATGCGTAATTTTCTTGCGAAAATTAACGAAAATTACGCAAATTCCTGGAAATTTGGTGTTTCTCCCGTAAACTGGACCCTGGGACCACCGACACACACCGCAACCACACGCGGGCACACGGAACAATCGTATTTGAGACAAGATCAGTCCAAATTACTTGTAAAAACTTAATAAAAACGTATTTAATTTTGAAAAAATTACAACATAAAAATCTAATAAAACTCTGTAAAGTTTGAGAAGCGCAGGCCGTTCAGTCAATTATCCAGGCAGGGGATGTATTTGCACTGCGAATGTTGTATAAAAACAAGATATTATAGAAAAATATTTTTCTCAGAGTTCATAAAATGTATGAAAATCGACCGAGGTACTAAGACTTTTGCCTAACAAGAATTTTGAAGAAGTCGATTTTTTGCGATTTCTTGTCTCTAATTTGATTTTTTCTGTTGCAGGTACACGCGGGGACGTCGGGCGATGCTGTTCCAGCTGCTGGAGGTGCTGGGAACCACCAATTTCCAAGGAAAAGTTGCAAAATGCGTAATTTTCTTGCGAAAATTAACGAAAATTACGCAAATTCCTGGAAATTTGGTGTTTCTCCCGTAAACTGGACCCTGGGACCACCGACACACACCGCAACCACACGCGGGCACACGGAACAATCGTATTTGAGACAAGATCAGTCCAAATTACTTGTAAAAACTTAATAAAAACGTATTTAATTTTGAAAAAATTACAACATAAAAATCTAATAAAACTCTGTAAAGTTTGAGAAGCGCAGGCCGTTCAGTCAATTATCCAGGCAGGGGATGTATTTGCACTGCGAATGTTGTATAAAAACAAGATATTATAGAAAAATATTTTTCTCAGAGTTCATAAAATGTATGAAAATCGACCGAGGTACTAAGACTTTTGCCTAACAAGAATTTTGAAGAAGTCGATTTTTTGCGATTTCTTGTCTCTAATTTGATTTTTTCTGTTGCAGGTACACGCGGGGACGTCGGGCGATGCTGTTCCAGCTGCTGGAGGTGCTGGGAACCACCAATTTCCAAGGAAAAGTTGCAAAATGCGTAATTTTCTTGCGAAAATTAACGAAAATTACGCAAATTCCTGGAAATTTGGTGTTTCTCCCGTAAACTGGACCCTGGGACCACCGACACACACCGCAACCACACGCGGGCACACGGAACAATCGTATTTGAGACAAGATCAGTCCAAATTACTTGTAAAAACTTAATAAAAACGTATTTAATTTTGAAAAAATTACAACATAAAAATCTAATAAAACTCTGTAAAGTTTGAGAAGCGCAGGCCGTTCAGTCAATTATCCAGGCAGGGGATGTATTTGCACTGCGAATGTTGTATAAAAACAAGATATTATAGAAAAATATTTTTCTCAGAGTTCATAAAATGTATGAAAATCGACCGAGGTACTAAGACTTTTGCCTAACAAGAATTTTGAAGAAGTCGATTTTTTGCGATTTCTTGTCTCTAATTTGATTTTTTCTGTTGCAGGTACACGCGGGGACGTCGGGCGATGCTGTTCCAGCTGCTGGAGGTGCTGGGAACCACCAATTTCCAAGGAAAAGTTGCAAAATGCGTAATTTTCTTGCGAAAATTAACGAAAATTACGCAAATTCCTGGAAATTTGGTGTTTCTCCCGTAAACTGGACCCTGGGACCACCGACACACACCGCAACCACACGCGGGCACACGGAACAATCGTATTTGAGACAAGATCAGTCCAAATTACTTGTAAAAACTTAATAAAAACGTATTTAATTTTGAAAAAATTACAACATAAAAATCTAATAAAACTCTGTAAAGTTTGAGAAGCGCAGGCCGTTCAGTCAATTATCCAGGCAGGGGATGTATTTGCACTGCGAATGTTGTATAAAAACAAGATATTATAGAAAAATATTTTTCTCAGAGTTCATGGTTAGGTTAGGTTAGGTTAGGTTAGGTTAGGTTAGGTTAGGTTAGGTTAGGTTAGGTTAGGTTAGGTTAGGTTAGGTTAGGTTAGGTTAGGTTAGGTTAGGTTAGGTTAGGTTAGGTTAGGTTAGGTTAGGTTAGGTTAGGTTAGGTTAGGTTAGGTTAGGTTAGGTTAGGTTAGGTTAGGTTAGGTTAGGTTAGGTTAGGTTAGGTTAGGTTAGGTTAGGTTAGGTTAGGTTAGGTTAGGTTAGGTTAGGTTAGGTTAGGTTAGGTTAGGTTAGGTTAGGTTAGGTTAGGTTAGGTTAGGTTAGGTTAGGTTAGGTTAGGTTAGGTTAGGTTAGGTTAGGTTAGGTTAGGTTAGGTTAGGTTAGGTTAGGTTAGGTTAGGTTAGGTTAGGTTAGGTTAGGTTAGGTTAGGTTAGGTTAGGTTAGGTTAGGTTAGGTTAGGTTAGGTTAGGTTAGGTTAGGTTAGGTTAGGTTAGGTTAGGTTAGGTTAGGTTAGGTTAGGTTAGGTTAGGTTAGGTTAGGTTAGGTTAGGTTAGGTTAGGTTAGGTTAGGTTAGGTTAGGTTAGGTTAGGTTAGGTTAGGTTAGGTTAGGTTAGGTTAGGTTAGGTTAGGTTAGGTTAGGTTAGGTTAGGTTAGGTTAGGTTAGGTTAGGTTAGGTTAGGTTAGGTTAGGTTAGGTTAGGTTAGGTTAGGTTAGGTTAGGTTAGGTTAGGTTAGGTTAGGTTAGGTTAGGTTAGGTTAGGTTAGGTTAGGTTAGGTTAGGTTAGGTTAGGTTAGGTTAGGTTAGGTTAGGTTAGGTTAGGTTAGGTTAGGTTAGGTTAGGTTAGGTTAGGTTAGGTTAGGTTAGGTTAGGTTAGGTTAGGTTAGGTTAGGTTAGGTTAGGTTAGGTTAGGTTAGGTTAGGTTAGGTTAGGTTAGGTTAGGTTAGGTTAGGTTAGGTTAGGTTAGGTTAGGTTAGGTTAGGTTAGGTTAGGTTAGGTTAGGTTAGGTTAGGTTAGGTTAGGTTAGGTTAGGTTAGGTTAGGTTAGGTTAGGTTAGGTTAGGTTAGGTTAGGTTAGGTTAGGTTAGGTTAGGTTAGGTTAGGTTAGGTTAGGTTAGGTTAGGTTAGGTTAGGTTAGGTTAGGTTAGGTTAGGTTAGGTTAGGTTAGGTTAGGTTAGGTTAGGTTAGGTTAGGTTAGGTTAGGTTAGGTTAGGTTAGGTTAGGTTAGGTTAGGTTAGGTTAGGTTAGGTTAGGTTAGGTTAGGTTAGGTTAGGTTAGGTTAGGTTAGGTTAGGTTAGGTTAGGTTAGGTTAGGTTAGGTTAGGTTAGGTTAGGTTAGGTTAGGTTAGGTTAGGTTAGGTTAGGTTAGGTTAGGTTAGGTTAGGTTAGGTTAGGTTAGGTTAGGTTAGGTTAGGTTAGGTTAGGTTAGGTTAGGTTAGGTTAGGTTAGGTTAGGTTAGGTTAGGTTAGGTTAGGTTAGGTTAGGTTAGGTTAGGTTAGGTTAGGTTAGGTTAGGTTAGGTTAGGTTAGGTTAGGTTAGGTTAGGTTAGGTTAGGTTAGGTTAGGTTAGGTTAGGTTAGGTTAGGTTAGGTTAGGTTAGGTTAGGTTAGGTTAGGTTAGGTTAGGTTAGGTTAGGTTAGGTTAGGTTAGGTTAGGTTAGGTTAGGTTAGGTTAGGTTAGGTTAGGTTAGGTTAGGTTAGGTTAGGTTAGGTTAGGTTAGGTTAGGTTAGGTTAGGTTAGGTTAGGTTAGGTTAGGTTAGGTTAGGTTAGGTTAGGTTAGGTTAGGTTAGGTTAGGTTAGGTTAGGTTAGGTTAGGTTAGGTTAGGTTAGGTTAGGTTAGGTTAGGTTAGGTTAGGTTAGGTTAGGTTAGGTTAGGTTAGGTTAGGTTAGGTTAGGTTAGGTTAGGTTAGGTTAGGTTAGGTTAGGTTAGGTTAGGTTAGGTTAGGTTAGGTTAGGTTAGGTTAGGTTAGGTTAGGTTAGGTTAGGTTAGGTTAGGTTAGGTTAGGTTAGGTTAGGTTAGGTTAGGTTAGGTTAGGTTAGGTTAGGTTAGGTTAGGTTAGGTTAGGTTAGGTTAGGTTAGGTTAGGTTAGGTTAGGTTAGGTTAGGTTAGGTTAGGTTAGGTTAGGTTAGGTTAGGTTAGGTTAGGTTAGGTTAGGTTAGGTTAGGTTAGGTTAGGTTAGGTTAGGTTAGGTTAGGTTAGGTTAGGTTAGGTTAGGTTAGGTTAGGTTAGGTTAGGTTAGGTTAGGTTAGGTTAGGTTAGGTTAGGTTAGGTTAGGTTAGGTTAGGTTAGGTTAGGTTAGGTTAGGTTAGGTTAGGTTAGGTTAGGTTAGGTTAGGTTAGGTTAGGTTAGGTTAGGTTAGGTTAGGTTAGGTTAGGTTAGGTTAGGTTAGGTTAGGTTAGGTTAGGTTAGGTTAGGTTAGGTTAGGTTAGGTTAGGTTAGGTTAGGTTAGGTTAGGTTAGGTTAGGTTAGGTTAGGTTAGGTTAGGTTAGGTTAGGTTAGGTTAGGTTAGGTTAGGTTAGGTTAGGTTAGGTTAGGTTAGGTTAGGTTAGGTTAGGTTAGGTTAGGTTAGGTTAGGTTAGGTTAGGTTAGGTTAGGTTAGGTTAGGTTAGGTTAGGTTAGGTTAGGTTAGGTTAGGTTAGGTTAGGTTAGGTTAGGTTAGGTTAGGTTAGGTTAGGTTAGGTTAGGTTAGGTTAGGTTAGGTTAGGTTAGGTTAGGTTAGGTTAGGTTAGGTTAGGTTAGGTTAGGTTAGGTTAGGTTAGGTTAGGTTAGGTTAGGTTAGGTTAGGTTAGGTTAGGTTAGGTTAGGTTAGGTTAGGTTAGGTTAGGTTAGGTTAGGTTAGGTTAGGTTAGGTTAGGTTAGGTTAGGTTAGGTTAGGTTAGGTTAGGTTAGGTTAGGTTAGGTTAGGTTAGGTTAGGTTAGGTTAGGTTAGGTTAGGTTAGGTTAGGTTAGGTTAGGTTAGGTTAGGTTAGGTTAGGTTAGGTTAGGTTAGGTTAGGTTAGGTTAGGTTAGGTTAGGTTAGGTTAGGTTAGGTTAGGTTAGGTTAGGTTAGGTTAGGTTAGGTTAGGTTAGGTTAGGTTAGGTTAGGTTAGGTTAGGTTAGGTTAGGTTAGGTTAGGTTAGGTTAGGTTAGGTTAGGTTAGGTTAGGTTAGGTTAGGTTAGGTTAGGTTAGGTTAGGTTAGGTTAGGTTAGGTTAGGTTAGGTTAGGTTAGGTTAGGTTAGGTTAGGTTAGGTTAGGTTAGGTTAGGTTAGGTTAGGTTAGGTTAGGTTAGGTTAGGTTAGGTTAGGTTAGGTTAGGTTAGGTTAGGTTAGGTTAGGTTAGGTTAGGTTAGGTTAGGTTAGGTTAGGTTAGGTTAGGTTAGGTTAGGTTAGGTTAGGTTAGGTTAGGTTAGGTTAGGTTAGGTTAGGTTAGGTTAGGTTAGGTTAGGTTAGGTTAGGTTAGGTTAGGTTAGGTTAGGTTAGGTTAGGTTAGGTTAGGTTAGGTTAGGTTAGGTTAGGTTAGGTTAGGTTAGGTTAGGTTAGGTTAGGTTAGGTTAGGTTAGGTTAGGTTAGGTTAGGTTAGGTTAGGTTAGGTTAGGTTAGGTTAGGTTAGGTTAGGTTAGGTTAGGTTAGGTTAGGTTAGGTTAGGTTAGGTTAGGTTAGGTTAGGTTAGGTTAGGTTAGGTTAGGTTAGGTTAGGTTAGGTTAGGTTAGGTTAGGTTAGGTTAGGTTAGGTTAGGTTAGGTTAGGTTAGGTTAGGTTAGGTTAGGTTAGGTTAGGTTAGGTTAGGTTAGGTTAGGTTAGGTTAGGTTAGGTTAGGTTAGGTTAGGTTAGGTTAGGTTAGGTTAGGTTAGGTTAGGTTAGGTTAGGTTAGGTTAGGTTAGGTTAGGTTAGGTTAGGTTAGGTTAGGTTAGGTTAGGTTAGGTTAGGTTAGGTTAGGTTAGGTTAGGTTAGGTTAGGTTAGGTTAGGTTAGGTTAGGTTAGGTTAGGTTAGGTTAGGTTAGGTTAGGTTAGGTTAGGTTAGGTTAGGTTAGGTTAGGTTAGGTTAGGTTAGGTTAGGTTAGGTTAGGTTAGGTTAGGTTAGGTTAGGTTAGGTTAGGTTAGGTTAGGTTAGGTTAGGTTAGGTTAGGTTAGGTTAGGTTAGGTTAGGTTAGGTTAGGTTAGGTTAGGTTAGGTTAGGTTAGGTTAGGTTAGGTTAGGTTAGGTTAGGTTAGGTTAGGTTAGGTTAGGTTAGGTTAGGTTAGGTTAGGTTAGGTTAGGTTAGGTTAGGTTAGGTTAGGTTAGGTTAGGTTAGGTTAGGTTAGGTTAGGTTAGGTTAGGTTAGGTTAGGTTAGGTTAGGTTAGGTTAGGTTAGGTTAGGTTAGGTTAGGTTAGGTTAGGTTAGGTTAGGTTAGGTTAGGTTAGGTTAGGTTAGGTTAGGTTAGGTTAGGTTAGGTTAGGTTAGGTTAGGTTAGGTTAGGTTAGGTTAGGTTAGGTTAGGTTAGGTTAGGTTAGGTTAGGTTAGGTTAGGTTAGGTTAGGTTAGGTTAGGTTAGGTTAGGTTAGGTTAGGTTAGGTTAGGTTAGGTTAGGTTAGGTTAGGTTAGGTTAGGTTAGGTTAGGTTAGGTTAGGTTAGGTTAGGTTAGGTTAGGTTAGGTTAGGTTAGGTTAGGTTAGGTTAGGTTAGGTTAGGTTAGGTTAGGTTAGGTTAGGTTAGGTTAGGTTAGGTTAGGTTAGGTTAGGTTAGGTTAGGTTAGGTTAGGTTAGGTTAGGTTAGGTTAGGTTAGGTTAGGTTAGGTTAGGTTAGGTTAGGTTAGGTTAGGTTAGGTTAGGTTAGGTTAGGTTAGGTTAGGTTAGGTTAGGTTAGGTTAGGTTAGGTTAGGTTAGGTTAGGTTAGGTTAGGTTAGGTTAGGTTAGGTTAGGTTAGGTTAGGTTAGGTTAGGTTAGGTTAGGTTAGGTTAGGTTAGGTTAGGTTAGGTTAGGTTAGGTTAGGTTAGGTTAGGTTAGGTTAGGTTAGGTTAGGTTAGGTTAGGTTAGGTTAGGTTAGGTTAGGTTAGGTTAGGTTAGGTTAGGTTAGGTTAGGTTAGGTTAGGTTAGGTTAGGTTAGGTTAGGTTAGGTTAGGTTAGGTTAGGTTAGGTTAGGTTAGGTTAGGTTAGGTTAGGTTAGGTTAGGTTAGGTTAGGTTAGGTTAGGTTAGGTTAGGTTAGGTTAGGTTAGGTTAGGTTAGGTTAGGTTAGGTTAGGTTAGGTTAGGTTAGGTTAGGTTAGGTTAGGTTAGGTTAGGTTAGGTTAGGTTAGGTTAGGTTAGGTTAGGTTAGGTTAGGTTAGGTTAGGTTAGGTTAGGTTAGGTTAGGTTAGGTTAGGTTAGGTTAGGTTAGGTTAGGTTAGGTTAGGTTAGGTTAGGTTAGGTTAGGTTAGGTTAGGTTAGGTTAGGTTAGGTTAGGTTAGGTTAGGTTAGGTTAGGTTAGGTTAGGTTAGGTTAGGTTAGGTTAGGTTAGGTTAGGTTAGGTTAGGTTAGGTTAGGTTAGGTTAGGTTAGGTTAGGTTAGGTTAGGTTAGGTTAGGTTAGGTTAGGTTAGGTTAGGTTAGGTTAGGTTAGGTTAGGTTAGGTTAGGTTAGGTTAGGTTAGGTTAGGTTAGGTTAGGTTAGGTTAGGTTAGGTTAGGTTAGGTTAGGTTAGGTTAGGTTAGGTTAGGTTAGGTTAGGTTAGGTTAGGTTAGGTTAGGTTAGGTTAGGTTAGGTTAGGTTAGGTTAGGTTAGGTTAGGTTAGGTTAGGTTAGGTTAGGTTAGGTTAGGTTAGGTTAGGTTAGGTTAGGTTAGGTTAGGTTAGGTTAGGTTAGGTTAGGTTAGGTTAGGTTAGGTTAGGTTAGGTTAGGTTAGGTTAGGTTAGGTTAGGTTAGGTTAGGTTAGGTTAGGTTAGGTTAGGTTAGGTTAGGTTAGGTTAGGTTAGGTTAGGTTAGGTTAGGTTAGGTTAGGTTAGGTTAGGTTAGGTTAGGTTAGGTTAGGTTAGGTTAGGTTAGGTTAGGTTAGGTTAGGTTAGGTTAGGTTAGGTTAGGTTAGGTTAGGTTAGGTTAGGTTAGGTTAGGTTAGGTTAGGTTAGGTTAGGTTAGGTTAGGTTAGGTTAGGTTAGGTTAGGTTAGGTTAGGTTAGGTTAGGTTAGGTTAGGTTAGGTTAGGTTAGGTTAGGTTAGGTTAGGTTAGGTTAGGTTAGGTTAGGTTAGGTTAGGTTAGGTTAGGTTAGGTTAGGTTAGGTTAGGTTAGGTTAGGTTAGGTTAGGTTAGGTTAGGTTAGGTTAGGTTAGGTTAGGTTAGGTTAGGTTAGGTTAGGTTAGGTTAGGTTAGGTTAGGTTAGGTTAGGTTAGGTTAGGTTAGGTTAGGTTAGGTTAGGTTAGGTTAGGTTAGGTTAGGTTAGGTTAGGTTAGGTTAGGTTAGGTTAGGTTAGGTTAGGTTAGGTTAGGTTAGGTTAGGTTAGGTTAGGTTAGGTTAGGTTAGGTTAGGTTAGGTTAGGTTAGGTTAGGTTAGGTTAGGTTAGGTTAGGTTAGGTTAGGTTAGGTTAGGTTAGGTTAGGTTAGGTTAGGTTAGGTTAGGTTAGGTTAGGTTAGGTTAGGTTAGGTTAGGTTAGGTTAGGTTAGGTTAGGTTAGGTTAGGTTAGGTTAGGTTAGGTTAGGTTAGGTTAGGTTAGGTTAGGTTAGGTTAGGTTAGGTTAGGTTAGGTTAGGTTAGGTTAGGTTAGGTTAGGTTAGGTTAGGTTAGGTTAGGTTAGGTTAGGTTAGGTTAGGTTAGGTTAGGTTAGGTTAGGTTAGGTTAGGTTAGGTTAGGTTAGGTTAGGTTAGGTTAGGTTAGGTTAGGTTAGGTTAGGTTAGGTTAGGTTAGGTTAGGTTAGGTTAGGTTAGGTTAGGTTAGGTTAGGTTAGGTTAGGTTAGGTTAGGTTAGGTTAGGTTAGGTTAGGTTAGGTTAGGTTAGGTTAGGTTAGGTTAGGTTAGGTTAGGTTAGGTTAGGTTAGGTTAGGTTAGGTTAGGTTAGGTTAGGTTAGGTTAGGTTAGGTTAGGTTAGGTTAGGTTAGGTTAGGTTAGGTTAGGTTAGGTTAGGTTAGGTTAGGTTAGGTTAGGTTAGGTTAGGTTAGGTTAGGTTAGGTTAGGTTAGGTTAGGTTAGGTTAGGTTAGGTTAGGTTAGGTTAGGTTAGGTTAGGTTAGGTTAGGTTAGGTTAGGTTAGGTTAGGTTAGGTTAGGTTAGGTTAGGTTAGGTTAGGTTAGGTTAGGTTAGGTTAGGTTAGGTTAGGTTAGGTTAGGTTAGGTTAGGTTAGGTTAGGTTAGGTTAGGTTAGGTTAGGTTAGGTTAGGTTAGGTTAGGTTAGGTTAGGTTAGGTTAGGTTAGGTTAGGTTAGGTTAGGTTAGGTTAGGTTAGGTTAGGTTAGGTTAGGTTAGGTTAGGTTAGGTTAGGTTAGGTTAGGTTAGGTTAGGTTAGGTTAGGTTAGGTTAGGTTAGGTTAGGTTAGGTTAGGTTAGGTTAGGTTAGGTTAGGTTAGGTTAGGTTAGGTTAGGTTAGGTTAGGTTAGGTTAGGTTAGGTTAGGTTAGGTTAGGTTAGGTTAGGTTAGGTTAGGTTAGGTTAGGTTAGGTTAGGTTAGGTTAGGTTAGGTTAGGTTAGGTTAGGTTAGGTTAGGTTAGGTTAGGTTAGGTTAGGTTAGGTTAGGTTAGGTTAGGTTAGGTTAGGTTAGGTTAGGTTAGGTTAGGTTAGGTTAGGTTAGGTTAGGTTAGGTTAGGTTAGGTTAGGTTAGGTTAGGTTAGGTTAGGTTAGGTTAGGTTAGGTTAGGTTAGGTTAGGTTAGGTTAGGTTAGGTTAGGTTAGGTTAGGTTAGGTTAGGTTAGGTTAGGTTAGGTTAGGTTAGGTTAGGTTAGGTTAGGTTAGGTTAGGTTAGGTTAGGTTAGGTTAGGTTAGGTTAGGTTAGGTTAGGTTAGGTTAGGTTAGGTTAGGTTAGGTTAGGTTAGGTTAGGTTAGGTTAGGTTAGGTTAGGTTAGGTTAGGTTAGGTTAGGTTAGGTTAGGTTAGGTTAGGTTAGGTTAGGTTAGGTTAGGTTAGGTTAGGTTAGGTTAGGTTAGGTTAGGTTAGGTTAGGTTAGGTTAGGTTAGGTTAGGTTAGGTTAGGTTAGGTTAGGTTAGGTTAGGTTAGGTTAGGTTAGGTTAGGTTAGGTTAGGTTAGGTTAGGTTAGGTTAGGTTAGGTTAGGTTAGGTTAGGTTAGGTTAGGTTAGGTTAGGTTAGGTTAGGTTAGGTTAGGTTAGGTTAGGTTAGGTTAGGTTAGGTTAGGTTAGGTTAGGTTAGGTTAGGTTAGGTTAGGTTAGGTTAGGTTAGGTTAGGTTAGGTTAGGTTAGGTTAGGTTAGGTTAGGTTAGGTTAGGTTAGGTTAGGTTAGGTTAGGTTAGGTTAGGTTAGGTTAGGTTAGGTTAGGTTAGGTTAGGTTAGGTTAGGTTAGGTTAGGTTAGGTTAGGTTAGGTTAGGTTAGGTTAGGTTAGGTTAGGTTAGGTTAGGTTAGGTTAGGTTAGGTTAGGTTAGGTTAGGTTAGGTTAGGTTAGGTTAGGTTAGGTTAGGTTAGGTTAGGTTAGGTTAGGTTAGGTTAGGTTAGGTTAGGTTAGGTTAGGTTAGGTTAGGTTAGGTTAGGTTAGGTTAGGTTAGGTTAGGTTAGGTTAGGTTAGGTTAGGTTAGGTTAGGTTAGGTTAGGTTAGGTTAGGTTAGGTTAGGTTAGGTTAGGTTAGGTTAGGTTAGGTTAGGTTAGGTTAGGTTAGGTTAGGTTAGGTTAGGTTAGGTTAGGTTAGGTTAGGTTAGGTTAGGTTAGGTTAGGTTAGGTTAGGTTAGGTTAGGTTAGGTTAGGTTAGGTTAGGTTAGGTTAGGTTAGGTTAGGTTAGGTTAGGTTAGGTTAGGTTAGGTTAGGTTAGGTTAGGTTAGGTTAGGTTAGGTTAGGTTAGGTTAGGTTAGGTTAGGTTAGGTTAGGTTAGGTTAGGTTAGGTTAGGTTAGGTTAGGTTAGGTTAGGTTAGGTTAGGTTAGGTTAGGTTAGGTTAGGTTAGGTTAGGTTAGGTTAGGTTAGGTTAGGTTAGGTTAGGTTAGGTTAGGTTAGGTTAGGTTAGGTTAGGTTAGGTTAGGTTAGGTTAGGTTAGGTTAGGTTAGGTTAGGTTAGGTTAGGTTAGGTTAGGTTAGGTTAGGTTAGGTTACGGTTAGGTTAGGTTAGGTTAGGTTAGGTTAGGTTAGGTTAGGTTAGGTTAGGTTAGGTTAGGTTAGGTTAGGTTAGGTTAGGTTAGGTTAGGTTAGGTTAGGTTAGGTTAGGTTAGGTTAGGTTAGGTTAGGTTAGGTTAGGTTAGGTTAGGTTAGGTTAGGTTAGGTTAGGTTAGGTTAGGTTAGGTTAGGTTAGGTTAGGTTAGGTTAGGTTAGGTTAGGTTAGGTTAGGTTAGGTTAGGTTAGGTTAGGTTAGGTTAGGTTAGGTTAGGTTAGGTTAGGTTAGGTTAGGTTAGGTTAGGTTAGGTTAGGTTAGGTTAGGTTAGGTTAGGTTAGGTTAGGTTAGGTTAGGTTAGGTTAGGTTAGGTTAGGTTAGGTTAGGTTAGGTTAGGTTAGGTTAGGTTAGGTTAGGTTAGGTTAGGTTAGGTTAGGTTAGGTTAGGTTAGGTTAGGTTAGGTTAGGTTAGGTTAGGTTAGGTTAGGTTAGGTTAGGTTAGGTTAGGTTAGGTTAGGTTAGGTTAGGTTAGGTTAGGTTAGGTTAGGTTAGGTTAGGTTAGGTTAGGTTAGGTTAGGTTAGGTTAGGTTAGGTTAGGTTAGGTTAGGTTAGGTTAGGTTAGGTTAGGTTAGGTTAGGTTAGGTTAGGTTAGGTTAGGTTAGGTTAGGTTAGGTTAGGTTAGGTTAGGTTAGGTTAGGTTAGGTTAGGTTAGGTTAGGTTAGGTTAGGTTAGGTTAGGTTAGGTTAGGTTAGGTTAGGTTAGGTTAGGTTAGGTTAGGTTAGGTTAGGTTAGGTTAGGTTAGGTTAGGTTAGGTTAGGTTAGGTTAGGTTAGGTTAGGTTAGGTTAGGTTAGGTTAGGTTAGGTTAGGTTAGGTTAGGTTAGGTTAGGTTAGGTTAGGTTAGGTTAGGTTAGGTTAGGTTAGGTTAGGTTAGGTTAGGTTAGGTTAGGTTAGGTTAGGTTAGGTTAGGTTAGGTTAGGTTAGGTTAGGTTAGGTTAGGTTAGGTTAGGTTAGGTTAGGTTAGGTTAGGTTAGGTTAGGTTAGGTTAGGTTAGGTTAGGTTAGGTTAGGTTAGGTTAGGTTAGGTTAGGTTAGGTTAGGTTAGGTTAGGTTAGGTTAGGTTAGGTTAGGTTAGGTTAGGTTAGGTTAGGTTAGGTTAGGTTAGGTTAGGTTAGGTTAGGTTAGGTTAGGTTAGGTTAGGTTAGGTTAGGTTAGGTTAGGTTAGGTTAGGTTAGGTTAGGTTAGGTTAGGTTAGGTTAGGTTAGGTTAGGTTAGGTTAGGTTAGGTTAGGTTAGGTTAGGTTAGGTTAGGTTAGGTTAGGTTAGGTTAGGTTAGGTTAGGTTAGGTTAGGTTAGGTTAGGTTAGGTTAGGTTAGGTTAGGTTAGGTTAGGTTAGGTTAGGTTAGGTTAGGTTAGGTTAGGTTAGGTTAGGTTAGGTTAGGTTAGGTTAGGTTAGGTTAGGTTAGGTTAGGTTAGGTTAGGTTAGGTTAGGTTAGGTTAGGTTAGGTTAGGTTAGGTTAGGTTAGGTTAGGTTAGGTTAGGTTAGGTTAGGTTAGGTTAGGTTAGGTTAGGTTAGGTTAGGTTAGGTTAGGTTAGGTTAGGTTAGGTTAGGTTAGGTTAGGTTAGGTTAGGTTAGGTTAGGTTAGGTTAGGTTAGGTTAGGTTAGGTTAGGTTAGGTTAGGTTAGGTTAGGTTAGGTTAGGTTAGGTTAGGTTAGGTTAGGTTAGGTTAGGTTAGGTTAGGTTAGGTTAGGTTAGGTTAGGTTAGGTTAGGTTAGGTTAGGTTAGGTTAGGTTAGGTTAGGTTAGGTTAGGTTAGGTTAGGTTAGGTTAGGTTAGGTTAGGTTAGGTTAGGTTAGGTTAGGTTAGGTTAGGTTAGGTTAGGTTAGGTTAGGTTAGGTTAGGTTAGGTTAGGTTAGGTTAGGTTAGGTTAGGTTAGGTTAGGTTAGGTTAGGTTAGGTTAGGTTAGGTTAGGTTAGGTTAGGTTAGGTTAGGTTAGGTTAGGTTAGGTTAGGTTAGGTTAGGTTAGGTTAGGTTAGGTTAGGTTAGGTTAGGTTAGGTTAGGTTAGGTTAGGTTAGGTTAGGTTAGGTTAGGTTAGGTTAGGTTAGGTTAGGTTAGGTTAGGTTAGGTTAGGTTAGGTTAGGTTAGGTTAGGTTAGGTTAGGTTAGGTTAGGTTAGGTTAGGTTAGGTTAGGTTAGGTTAGGTTAGGTTAGGTTAGGTTAGGTTAGGTTAGGTTAGGTTAGGTTAGGTTAGGTTAGGTTAGGTTAGGTTAGGTTAGGTTAGGTTAGGTTAGGTTAGGTTAGGTTAGGTTAGGTTAGGTTAGGTTAGGTTAGGTTAGGTTAGGTTAGGTTAGGTTAGGTTAGGTTAGGTTAGGTTAGGTTAGGTTAGGTTAGGTTAGGTTAGGTTAGGTTAGGTTAGGTTAGGTTAGGTTAGGTTAGGTTAGGTTAGGTTAGGTTAGGTTAGGTTAGGTTAGGTTAGGTTAGGTTAGGTTAGGTTAGGTTAGGTTAGGTTAGGTTAGGTTAGGTTAGGTTAGGTTAGGTTAGGTTAGGTTAGGTTAGGTTAGGTTAGGTTAGGTTAGGTTAGGTTAGGTTAGGTTAGGTTAGGTTAGGTTAGGTTAGGTTAGGTTAGGTTAGGTTAGGTTAGGTTAGGTTAGGTTAGGTTAGGTTAGGTTAGGTTAGGTTAGGTTAGGTTAGGTTAGGTTAGGTTAGGTTAGGTTAGGTTAGGTTAGGTTAGGTTAGGTTAGGTTAGGTTAGGTTAGGTTAGGTTAGGTTAGGTTAGGTTAGGTTAGGTTAGGTTAGGTTAGGTTAGGTTAGGTTAGGTTAGGTTAGGTTAGGTTAGGTTAGGTTAGGTTAGGTTAGGTTAGGTTAGGTTAGGTTAGGTTAGGTTAGGTTAGGTTAGGTTAGGTTAGGTTAGGTTAGGTTAGGTTAGGTTAGGTTAGGTTAGGTTAGGTTAGGTTAGGTTAGGTTAGGTTAGGTTAGGTTAGGTTAGGTTAGGTTAGGTTAGGTTAGGTTAGGTTAGGTTAGGTTAGGTTAGGTTAGGTTAGGTTAGGTTAGGTTAGGTTAGGTTAGGTTAGGTTAGGTTAGGTTAGGTTAGGTTAGGTTAGGTTAGGTTAGGTTAGGTTAGGTTAGGTTAGGTTAGGTTAGGTTAGGTTAGGTTAGGTTAGGTTAGGTTAGGTTAGGTTAGGTTAGGTTAGGTTAGGTTAGGTTAGGTTAGGTTAGGTTAGGTTAGGTTAGGTTAGGTTAGGTTAGGTTAGGTTAGGTTAGGTTAGGTTAGGTTAGGTTAGGTTAGGTTAGGTTAGGTTAGGTTAGGTTAGGTTAGGTTAGGTTAGGTTAGGTTAGGTTAGGTTAGGTTAGGTTAGGTTAGGTTAGGTTAGGTTAGGTTAGGTTAGGTTAGGTTAGGTTAGGTTAGGTTAGGTTAGGTTAGGTTAGGTTAGGTTAGGTTAGGTTAGGTTAGGTTAGGTTAGGTTAGGTTAGGTTAGGTTAGGTTAGGTTAGGTTAGGTTAGGTTAGGTTAGGTTAGGTTAGGTTAGGTTAGGTTAGGTTAGGTTAGGTTAGGTTAGGTTAGGTTAGGTTAGGTTAGGTTAGGTTAGGTTAGGTTAGGTTAGGTTAGGTTAGGTTAGGTTAGGTTAGGTTAGGTTAGGTTAGGTTAGGTTAGGTTAGGTTAGGTTAGGTTAGGTTAGGTTAGGTTAGGTTAGGTTAGGTTAGGTTAGGTTAGGTTAGGTTAGGTTAGGTTAGGTTAGGTTAGGTTAGGTTAGGTTAGGTTAGGTTAGGTTAGGTTAGGTTAGGTTAGGTTAGGTTAGGTTAGGTTAGGTTAGGTTAGGTTAGGTTAGGTTAGGTTAGGTTAGGTTAGGTTAGGTTAGGTTAGGTTAGGTTAGGTTAGGTTAGGTTAGGTTAGGTTAGGTTAGGTTAGGTTAGGTTAGGTTAGGTTAGGTTAGGTTAGGTTAGGTTAGGTTAGGTTAGGTTAGGTTAGGTTAGGTTAGGTTAGGTTAGGTTAGGTTAGGTTAGGTTAGGTTAGGTTAGGTTAGGTTAGGTTAGGTTAGGTTAGGTTAGGTTAGGTTAGGTTAGGTTAGGTTAGGTTAGGTTAGGTTAGGTTAGGTTAGGTTAGGTTAGGTTAGGTTAGGTTAGGTTAGGTTAGGTTAGGTTAGGTTAGGTTAGGTTAGGTTAGGTTAGGTTAGGTTAGGTTAGGTTAGGTTAGGTTAGGTTAGGTTAGGTTAGGTTAGGTTAGGTTAGGTTAGGTTAGGTTAGGTTAGGTTAGGTTAGGTTAGGTTAGGTTAGGTTAGGTTAGGTTAGGTTAGGTTAGGTTAGGTTAGGTTAGGTTAGGTTAGGTTAGGTTAGGTTAGGTTAGGTTAGGTTAGGTTAGGTTAGGTTAGGTTAGGTTAGGTTAGGTTAGGTTAGGTTAGGTTAGGTTAGGTTAGGTTAGGTTAGGTTAGGTTAGGTTAGGTTAGGTTAGGTTAGGTTAGGTTAGGTTAGGTTAGGTTAGGTTAGGTTAGGTTAGGTTAGGTTAGGTTAGGTTAGGTTAGGTTAGGTTAGGTTAGGTTAGGTTAGGTTAGGTTAGGTTAGGTTAGGTTAGGTTAGGTTAGGTTAGGTTAGGTTAGGTTAGGTTAGGTTAGGTTAGGTTAGGTTAGGTTAGGTTAGGTTAGGTTAGGTTAGGTTAGGTTAGGTTAGGTTAGGTTAGGTTAGGTTAGGTTAGGTTAGGTTAGGTTAGGTTAGGTTAGGTTAGGTTAGGTTAGGTTAGGTTAGGTTAGGTTAGGTTAGGTTAGGTTAGGTTAGGTTAGGTTAGGTTAGGTTAGGTTAGGTTAGGTTAGGTTAGGTTAGGTTAGGTTAGGTTAGGTTAGGTTAGGTTAGGTTAGGTTAGGTTAGGTTAGGTTAGGTTAGGTTAGGTTAGGTTAGGTTAGGTTAGGTTAGGTTAGGTTAGGTTAGGTTAGGTTAGGTTAGGTTAGGTTAGGTTAGGTTAGGTTAGGTTAGGTTAGGTTAGGTTAGGTTAGGTTAGGTTAGGTTAGGTTAGGTTAGGTTAGGTTAGGTTAGGTTAGGTTAGGTTAGGTTAGGTTAGGTTAGGTTAGGTTAGGTTAGGTTAGGTTAGGTTAGGTTAGGTTAGGTTAGGTTAGGTTAGGTTAGGTTAGGTTAGGTTAGGTTAGGTTAGGTTAGGTTAGGTTAGGTTAGGTTAGGTTAGGTTAGGTTAGGTTAGGTTAGGTTAGGTTAGGTTAGGTTAGGTTAGGTTAGGTTAGGTTAGGTTAGGTTAGGTTAGGTTAGGTTAGGTTAGGTTAGGTTAGGTTAGGTTAGGTTAGGTTAGGTTAGGTTAGGTTAGGTTAGGTTAGGTTAGGTTAGGTTAGGTTAGGTTAGGTTAGGTTAGGTTAGGTTAGGTTAGGTTAGGTTAGGTTAGGTTAGGTTAGGTTAGGTTAGGTTAGGTTAGGTTAGGTTAGGTTAGGTTAGGTTAGGTTAGGTTAGGTTAGGTTAGGTTAGGTTAGGTTAGGTTAGGTTAGGTTAGGTTAGGTTAGGTTAGGTTAGGTTAGGTTAGGTTAGGTTAGGTTAGGTTAGGTTAGGTTAGGTTAGGTTAGGTTAGGTTAGGTTAGGTTAGGTTAGGTTAGGTTAGGTTAGGTTAGGTTAGGTTAGGTTAGGTTAGGTTAGGTTAGGTTAGGTTAGGTTAGGTTAGGTTAGGTTAGGTTAGGTTAGGTTAGGTTAGGTTAGGTTAGGTTAGGTTAGGTTAGGTTAGGTTAGGTTAGGTTAGGTTAGGTTAGGTTAGGTTAGGTTAGGTTAGGTTAGGTTAGGTTAGGTTAGGTTAGGTTAGGTTAGGTTAGGTTAGGTTAGGTTAGGTTAGGTTAGGTTAGGTTAGGTTAGGTTAGGTTAGGTTAGGTTAGGTTAGGTTAGGTTAGGTTAGGTTAGGTTAGGTTAGGTTAGGTTAGGTTAGGTTAGGTTAGGTTAGGTTAGGTTAGGTTAGGTTAGGTTAGGTTAGGTTAGGTTAGGTTAGGTTAGGTTAGGTTAGGTTAGGTTAGGTTAGGTTAGGTTAGGTTAGGTTAGGTTAGGTTAGGTTAGGTTAGGTTAGGTTAGGTTAGGTTAGGTTAGGTTAGGTTAGGTTAGGTTAGGTTAGGTTAGGTTAGGTTAGGTTAGGTTAGGTTAGGTTAGGTTAGGTTAGGTTAGGTTAGGTTAGGTTAGGTTAGGTTAGGTTAGGTTAGGTTAGGTTAGGTTAGGTTAGGTTAGGTTAGGTTAGGTTAGGTTAGGTTAGGTTAGGTTAGGTTAGGTTAGGTTAGGTTAGGTTAGGTTAGGTTAGGTTAGGTTAGGTTAGGTTAGGTTAGGTTAGGTTAGGTTAGGTTAGGTTAGGTTAGGTTAGGTTAGGTTAGGTTAGGTTAGGTTAGGTTAGGTTAGGTTAGGTTAGGTTAGGTTAGGTTAGGTTAGGTTAGGTTAGGTTAGGTTAGGTTAGGTTAGGTTAGGTTAGGTTAGGTTAGGTTAGGTTAGGTTAGGTTAGGTTAGGTTAGGTTAGGTTAGGTTAGGTTAGGTTAGGTTAGGTTAGGTTAGGTTAGGTTAGGTTAGGTTAGGTTAGGTTAGGTTAGGTTAGGTTAGGTTAGGTTAGGTTAGGTTAGGTTAGGTTAGGTTAGGTTAGGTTAGGTTAGGTTAGGTTAGGTTAGGTTAGGTTAGGTTAGGTTAGGTTAGGTTAGGTTAGGTTAGGTTAGGTTAGGTTAGGTTAGGATAGGTTAGGTTAGGTTAGGTTAGGTTAGGTTAGGTTAGGTTAGGTTAGGTTAGGTTAGGTTAGGTTAGGTTAGGTTAGGTTAGGTTAGGTTAGGTTAGGTTAGGTTAGGTTAGGTTAGGTTAGGTTAGGTTAGGTTAGGTTAGGTTAGGTTAGGTTAGGTTAGGTTAGGTTAGGTTAGGTTAGGTTAGGTTAGGTTAGGTTAGGTTAGGTTAGGTTAGGTTAGGTTAGGTTAGGTTAGGTTAGGTTAGGTTAGGTTAGGTTAGGTTAGGTTAGGTTAGGTTAGGTTAGGTTAGGTTAGGTTAGGTTAGGTTAGGTTAGGTTAGGTTAGGTTCGGTTAGGTTAGGTTAGGTTAGGTTAGGTTAGGTTAGGTTAGGTTAGGTTAGGTTAGGTTAGGTTAGGTTAGGTTAGGTTAGGTTAGGTTAGGTTAGGTTAGGTTAGGTTAGGTTAGGTTAGGTTAGGTTAGGTTAGGTTAGGTTAGGTTAGGTTAGGTTAGGTTAGGTTAGGTTAGGTTAGGTTAGGTTAGGTTAGGTTAGGTTAGGTTAGGTTAGGTTAGGTTAGGTTAGGTTAGGTTAGGTTAGGTTAGGTTAGGTTAGGTTAGGTTAGGTTAGGTTAGGTTAGGTTAGGTTAGGTTAGGTTAGGTTAGGTTAGGTTAGGTTAGGTTAGGTTAGGTTAGGTTAGGTTAGGTTAGGTTAGGTTAGGTTAGGTTAGGTTAGGTTAGGTTAGGTTAGGTTAGGTTAGGTTAGGTTAGGTTAGGTTAGGTTAGGTTAGGTTAGGTTAGGTTAGGTTAGGTTAGGTTAGGTTAGGTTAGGTTAGGTTAGGTTAGGTTAGGTTAGGTTAGGTTAGGTTAGGTTAGGTTAGGTTAGGTTAGGTTAGGTTAGGTTAGGTTAGGTTAGGTTAGGTTAGGTTAGGTTAGGTTAGGTTAGGTTAGGTTAGGTTAGGTTAGGTTAGGTTAGGTTAGGTTAGGTTAGGTTAGGTTAGGTTAGGTTAGGTTAGGTTAGGTTAGGTTAGGTTAGGTTAGGTTAGGTTAGGTTAGGTTAGGTTAGGTTAGGTTAGGTTAGGTTAGGTTAGGTTAGGTTAGGTTAGGTTAGGTTAGGTTAGGTTAGGTTAGGTTAGGTTAGGTTAGGTTAGGTTAGGTTAGGTTAGGTTAGGTTAGGTTAGGTTAGGTTAGGTTAGGTTAGGTTAGGTTAGGTTAGGTTAGGTTAGGTTAGGTTAGGTTAGGTTAGGTTAGGTTAGGTTAGGTTAGGTTAGGTTAGGTTAGGTTAGGTTAGGTTAGGTTAGGTTAGGTTAGGTTAGGTTAGGTTAGGTTAGGTTAGGTTAGGTTAGGTTAGGTTAGGTTAGGTTAGGTTAGGTTAGGTTAGGTTAGGTTAGGTTAGGTTAGGTTAGGTTAGGTTAGGTTAGGTTAGGTTAGGTTAGGTTAGGTTAGGTTAGGTTAGGTTAGGTTAGGTTAGGTTAGGTTAGGTTAGGTTAGGTTAGGTTAGGTTAGGTTAGGTTAGGTTAGGTTAGGTTAGGTTAGGTTAGGTTAGGTTAGGTTAGGTTAGGTTAGGTTAGGTTAGGTTAGGTTAGGTTAGGTTAGGTTAGGTTAGGTTAGGTTAGGTTAGGTTAGGTTAGGTTAGGTTAGGTTAGGTTAGGTTAGGTTAGGTTAGGTTAGGTTAGGTTAGGTTAGGTTAGGTTAGGTTAGGTTAGGTTAGGTTAGGTTAGGTTAGGTTAGGTTAGGTTAGGTTAGGTTAGGTTAGGTTAGGTTAGGTTAGGTTAGGTTAGGTTAGGTTAGGTTAGGTTAGGTTAGGTTAGGTTAGGTTAGGTTAGGTTAGGTTAGGTTAGGTTAGGTTAGGTTAGGTTAGGTTAGGTTAGGTTATGGTTAGGTTAGGTTAGGTTAGGTTAGGTTAGGTTAGGTTAGGTTAGGTTAGGTTAGGTTAGGTTAGGTTAGGTTAGGTTAGGTTAGGTTAGGTTAGGTTAGGTTAGGTTAGGTTAGGTTAGGTTAGGTTAGGTTAGGTTAGGTTAGGTTAGGTTAGGTTAGGTTAGGTTAGGTTAGGTTAGGTTAGGTTAGGTTAGGTTAGGTTAGGTTAGGTTAGGTTAGGTTAGGTTAGGTTAGGTTAGGTTAGGTTAGGTTAGGTTAGGTTAGGTTAGGTTAGGTTAGGTTAGGTTAGGTTAGGTTAGGTTAGGTTAGGTTAGGTTAGGTTAGGTTAGGTTAGGTTAGGTTAGGTTAGGTTAGGTTAGGTTAGGTTAGGTTAGGTTAGGTTAGGTTAGGTTAGGTTAGGTTAGGTTAGGTTAGGTTAGGTTAGGTTAGGTTAGGTTAGGTTAGGTTAGGTTAGG
>CAUEGR010000002.1:2500-20000 GCA_958496245.1 Perizoma flavofasciatum
GGGGGTTTTTAGTGGGTTCGAGCCCCACATACCCCCTTCCGTCACCCCCATGGCGGAAGGGAAATGCGGTGGGCATTTTCCCCCCCACAAAAAAAAAAAAAAAAAAAGGTTAGGTTAGGTTAGGTTAGGTTAGGTTAGGTTAGGTTAGGTTAGGTTAGGTTAGGTTAGGTTAGGTTAGGTTCCACGCCACGGACCTGCTGGGTTGTCCCAGTGGGCGGAGAGGTGTACTCCGACGTGGCGCGTCCCCCGGGGGGCGGATAGGGGCACGGCTTCTATTTACGATACTTACCATTACCGGTAGGTACCGTAAATAGGAGTTACCGGTTTACCGGCGCGGACCAAACACTGGGGGGAAAGGGGAAGGGCCCAGTGGAAGGGGCGAGCATGGTGGGCTCGAGTAGGAGCACCATGGGAGGGCCGGGGTGGCTTCGGCTGCTCTGGTGTGCTTGCGTTTCCCAATGATCTCCAAGGCTATGCCGGCAGGGCTACCCATACCGGACAGGCTTGGAGGGAGGGAACAGCGCAAGTTGGAGCTCGGCGAGGCTCTTTATGGGCTTGTCTGGCGGGCTGGGTGTGCCCTTTTCAGGGCGCACTGTCAGGGGAGCTCACCCCTGAAAAAAGAGACGACGATGTGGAGCATCGGAGTTAAGAAAACATGGAACCAAGTAGTTGTGAAAATGGTCCCCAGGTGGGTCCCCGAAAGGGGGAATCCCACCCCTCTGCTTCGGCGGAGGGCTGCCCCTCGTACTCTGGGGGGGGCGACAACTGCTTCGTAGGCCGGCATTCCGCTCGCCTTCGTAAACACGACCCTGGCTTTTCTTGTAAATCGGACTCTGAGATTGCATGCGATTTGGATTCTGTTGATTTGGAGGTGGAAGCGCGCGCCCTGAAGGCGCGCGCCAACACTATTGACCTTGGCTTAGCAAAGGAATTAAGAGTTGTGGTGGAGCGCCTGTCGGACTCAGACACCGACAGGAGCATGGAGACTGTTACGTCCGGGAATGTGTCGGACGACGACCGCCGAGCTTGGCGGAAGAGACCGGGCTCGCTGCAGGGTTTGAGTGAGCCTGACTCGGATGCTGATGTTAATGTTGTGGAGGGAACACCGTCACCCAAGGTGACAAAATCGATGAAGGGCAGAGGCCGCCCGCCCACTACTGGGCAGTACGTTGGCCTGGCGAAGGCAAAGCAGATGTTCCACGCTGCTATGCGTGAAGAGTTTCTCCTCGACGCTGCTGAAGAGGTGACGCAAGCTGTGGAGAAAACTAGACGCACGAGAGTGACGCGCCCATCGTGTATGACTGGGCTGTTGGCGGGTGAGGTTGACGATCAACTGGCGTCGTCCCTCAATAAACAAGTGCTGGATTGCGTGGATATAATTAAAACGGTGTCCCGCAAGTCAAAACATCTGAGTGGTCCGTTTCAGAAGTCCCTCAATGAGGCCACTCAGTACATTGTGGAGGCGGTGGAGGTGCTCCGTAAGCGCTCCATCCCCAAACTCCGTTCCCCTTGCTCAGCGGCTATCACGCTTACGCTGCAGCCCGATGCCGTGGAGAAAGGTGTGACGTACGCGTCGCTTCTAACGGAGGCCAAGAAGCGCATCGATCTCAAGAGCATCGGTATCGATCAGTTGCGTTTCAGGACGGCGGTAACAGGTGCCCGGATGCTGGAGGTTCCCGGTGACAAGGGTGCTGAAAAAGCAGACTCCCTGGCGGAAAAACTTAAAGAGGTCCTTAGCGCCGACGTGGTGCGGGTGCAACGCCCGGTGAGGCGCACAGATATACGGGTCACGGAGCTTGACGATTCCGTGACTGCAGCTGAGGTTGCGTTGGCCGTGGCTAATGAGGGTGGCTGCTCTGCTGGCGCCATCAAATTTGGCGTTATATGCCCCCGCGGCTCGCTGTGGCTGAGCTGCCCTGTAGAGGCTGCCAAAAAGGTGGTGGGAGTCAATCGACTGAAGGTGGGCTGGGTCTCAGCACGTGTGGTGCTGCTTGACCCAAAACCTCTAAGGTGCTACCGATGCCTAGAGGTTGGCCACGTTGGGAGCATGTGCACCGTTGAGGGAAACCACAGCGGCCTCTGCTTCCGATGTGGGAAACCTGACCATAGGGCGCGGGATTGCCAAGCCGAGCCGCATTGCGCTGTTTGCGCTGCGGCTGGTAAGCCTGCGGGGCATAGAGTGGGTGGAAAAGGATGTCCCGATGTCAAGAGACACAACGCGAGCCGAAGAGGCCGCAAAAGAAGGGGAAAGACGAAAAAAGGCCCCAAAGCCTCTGAGCCGTCCCAGCGCCAAACTGCTGTGGAAGGTCCCATGGACACTGCTACTTAGGTAGCGGTGTTCCATGTAGTCAATGACAAATGTCAGAAGTGGATCTGTGGGCAACGGATCGGGGGGTCTGTTGCCTACGCTAGAGATCAGAAGCGTGAAGGCACCCCTTGTGTTCGGGGTGCCTTCAGCAAGAGGATTGGAGGATTACCTCCTTGAGTTGGGTCCGTAAGGGCAAACGCTGACGGAGTTGCGGAAGTTTTGCTTTAGCGTTCCCGTAACCCCGTCTTAAGCGAAGAGAAGGAACACCCCAGGGGTTTTAGTCGGTATTAGGAGTCCGACATAACCACTTGGCCCCCCCGGGCTGGGTGGTATCCATAAAGGATTTCCCCTGGGCAACAAAAAAAAAAAAAAAAAAAGGTTAGGTTAGGTTAGGTTAGGTTAGGTTAGGTTAGGTTAGGTTAGGTTAGGTTAGGTTAGGTTAGGTTAGGTTAGGTTAGGTTGGGGTTAGGTTAGGTTAGGTTAGGTTAGGTTAGGTTAGGTTAGGTTAGGTTAGGTTAGGTTAGGTTAGGTTAGGTTAGGTTAGGTTAGGTTAGGTTAGGTTAGGTTAGGTTAGGTTAGGTTTTTTTTTTTTTTTTTTTTTTTTTTTTTTTTATAGTCTGTCTTCTATTTTGAAGACAGTGCGAAGTTCCTCGGCCATTGGGCTGAGCCTGTGTTGACTTAAGTTTTATTTACTATTTGTTTCTCTTGTTTTTTGGGGTGGGGGGAATTTGTTTTGTTTTATTTTCTTGTAAGTTATACCTATTTATATATTTATCCATTTTAAACCGGATTTCAGTTATTTTATTCTAGCATTTTATTATATGACTATGTCTGAATTTTTTAAAAGTTTTATCTTGGTCTATTAATTTTAGCTGTGTTGTAAGTTTATTTTTAATCTTTTTGTATTTCTAATCTGTATCTGTATTTTCTGTTCTTCTGCTAAGGTGATTTTAACGCTAGCTGTTTTATTTTCTAGATTTCTTCGCTGGTCTTTTATATATGTGTCAGCATACATTTTAACAAGGCTTATTTTATCCAGTATCTTGGTTGTTTGCAGCGGCTTTTCCAGCTTTTCATTGGCAAAAGGTTTAGCAAGGTTTCCATTTTGCCACGGTCCTTTTGCTTGGACAACTGTTCTTTTGCCTGCTGATGTTCCGCGTTTTTGCCCTTAGCAGTAGGCTATGGTTGCTCTGGCTAGAGCGTCCCATTTCTGCCTGATTGTGCACTCCTGGCTGAAGGCGTTATGAGCTGTATTTTCTGCCTTAGCATGTGCACAATTACAGCAGGAAGGGGACACTCCAGCCTTCCATTTTTCACACTCCGTCTTCACGTGAGCTCCTCCGCAGTGGCTGCACTTCTCCAGTGTCTCTCCGCAATAGCGTCTGCCGTGACCGTAGCCAAGGCAGAGAGAACACTGGACCAGTGGTGACTGGTCAGCCACTCGTACGCGTTGGAGGTCGATGCGGATGGATCCGGCATCTACCATCCTCTGCCAGATTCTGGGAGGAACCCTCATGACGACGTGGTGTGCATGAATGTTATGCGTTTTCTTTTTGTATGCAAATTCTATAATTTCTGTCTTCAAGTCTAAGTCGCCGAAGACATCCTTATTCTGATTACTCAAAGAGTTAAGGATGTCTTCGTCGCTGTTAAACTTGAAGACACCCCTTAGTATAATAAGAGGATTTTTGTTTTTCATTTTTTCTACATTAAGGTGTTCTTCTGCTCTTTTGAGTCTTTCCTGTACTTGTCTCCTTTCTTCTTCCGTTCTACATCCTACTATAACCTTTTGGTCCTTTGCTTTCCTAATTCTTTCCACAGTGATTCCTCCATCTTTTGCGTTTATTGCTTCCCTGATTCTGTTTAGTACTTGTTCTCCAGTTTCTTGGTCATCTTTCGATGTGACTACAACAGAGTGCAGCGCGGTCTGTTTCACTGGAATTCTCCTAGTGGACGCCGCTGCCGCACTCGCGTATGAAACTTTCTCCTGGTGTTTTTCTAGCGTTTCTTTCAACTTTTCTATCTTTTCAGTATTTTCTTTCATTGCTTTCGTGTGCTCTTCTATTCGTTTTATCAACTCACTGTCGTCTCTTGCTATTTCTGTCTCTAGTTTCCTTTGTTCTTCAATCTTCTGTGGTTCTTCTTTCTTCTCTTTTTCAATTTGTTTCTTCGTTCCTTGTCCTTTCATGCTTTCGGACTCTTTCACTAATTGAAAGAGCCTTTCTATCGCTTTCGTCACCTCTATTTTTATTTCAGTTTTTATGTTTCTTGAATTTGCTAGGTTTAATTTTGCTTTCATAACACACGCTCTTGCCTCTGACAGTCTATCATTGTGCTTTATATTTTCTTGTTTAGGTGGACTTTCCACTGCCTCAACTGACACCCTTCGTGCTACTGGTCGGGTGTTAGGACCACTTTGGTTTGCTGGTACAGTCTTCGGCTTTGGGAGTTCCACCGGTGGGACTTTTTTGGGAGTAGTAGAAGTTCTGGAGAGTGTGTCCGGTTTACCTGACTCCCATTCTCCAATACTTCTTCTCACACTGCTCTGCTGTTTAATTTCTCCTTCTTTCCATGTGAGTTCTATCTCCTTAGTTTTGTCCTGCTCCGCTTTTCTGATTCTTGTTTGCTTGGCGTCAGGTGTTCGAATGCCAAACATTGTGAGGAACTTCACTCACTTTACCTAACCTAACTATAAATAGATTTGTATTGATTAAGACGCTTGTAAATTTGTAAAAGTTATAAATATGCGTAAATTAAAATGTAGAAATGTAAAGTAGTTAAATAAATTTGTAAAAGTTGTAAATAAATCGTAAGTTAAAATTGTATATACTAAAATTTTATTCTTAATTACCTATGTCAATTTAATCTATTCTTTTTATTATTTTCAGGTACTGATGTCTGCAACCGTGTCCAGTCAAGTGGAGTATGTACAGGTTTGTATAGCTGGTAAGTATACTGTAAGTATACAGGTAAGTATACAGGTCAGTAGTTACTTAAGATCTTAATTATAAGTTTTCCTCCTAATTCTAGACAAGGTTGGTCAAGGAGCGATCGATTCGACTAATGCGGAGTGTTTTGTACCTGAAGTAGGTAAAAATCCCCTAAATAGTTGGTAAATCTCCAACTAGAGGCTAAAAGCCTGTCAAATTGTATACTCTGTAGTTTGTCTACAAAGTATGTGTAAACCTAAAAGGCTCTTGTCAACTTATTTCACGGTCAAAATACGAATCTACCACCTTTCAAAATATTTCCTTCCCCAAAAAATGGTCAAGTCTATATACTCAATCCTCCTAAGGGAGGGTGGGAGGGCGATTTTTTGCGATTTCTTGTCTCTAATTTGATTTTTTCTGTTGCAGGTACACGCGGGGACGTCGGGCGATGCTGTTCCAGCTGCTGGAGGTGCTGGGAACCACCAATTTCCAAGGAAAAGTTGCGAAATGCGTAATTTTCTTGCGAAAATTAACGAAAATTACGCAAATTCCTGGAAATTTGGTGTTTCTCCTGTAAACTGGACCCTGGGACCACCGACACACACCGCAACCACACGCGGGCACACGGAACAATCGTATTTGAGACAAGATCAGTCCAAATTACTTGTAAAAACTTAATAAAAACGTATTTAATTTTGAAAAAATTACAACATAAAAATCTAATAAAACTCTGTAAAGTTTGAGAAGCGCAGGCCGTTCAGTCAATTATCCAGGCAGGGGATGTATTTGCACTGCGAATGTTGTATATTGGTTAGGTTAGGTTAGGTTAGGTTAGGTTAGGTTAGGTTAGGTTAGGTTAGGTTAGGTTAGGTTAGGTTAGGTTAGGTTAGGTTAGGTTAGGTTAGGTTAGGTTAGGTTAGGTTAGGTTAGGTTAGGTTAGGTTAGGTTAGGTTAGGTTAGGTTAGGTTAGGTTAGGTTAGGTTAGGTTAGGTTAGGTTAGGTTAGGTTAGGTTAGGTTAGGTTAGGTTAGGTTAGGTTAGGTTAGGTTAGGTTAGGTTAGGTTAGGTTAGGTTAGGTTAGGTTAGGTTAGGTTAGGTTAGGTTAGGTTAGGTTAGGTTAGGTTAGGTTAGGTTAGGTTAGGTTAGGTTAGGTTAGGTTAGGTTAGGTTAGGTTAGGTTAGGTTAGGTTAGGTTAGGTTAGGTTAGGTTAGGTTAGGTTAGGTTAGGTTAGGTTAGGTTAGGTTAGGTTAGGTTAGGTTAGGTTAGGTTAGGTTAGGTTAGGTTAGGTTAGGTTAGGTTAGGTTAGGTTAGGTTAGGTTAGGTTAGGTTAGGTTAGGTTAGGTTAGGTTAGGTTAGGTTAGGTTAGGTTAGGTTAGGTTAGGTTAGGTTAGGTTAGGTTAGGTTAGGTTAGGTTAGGTTAGGTTAGGTTAGGTTAGGTTAGGTTAGGTTAGGTTAGGTTAGGTTAGGTTAGGTTAGGTTAGGTTAGGTTAGGTTAGGTTAGGTTAGGTTAGGTTAGGTTAGGTTAGGTTAGGTTAGGTTAGGTTAGGTTAGGTTAGGTTAGGTTAGGTTAGGTTAGGTTAGGTTAGGTTAGGTTAGGTTAGGTTAGGTTAGGTTAGGTTAGGTTAGGTTAGGTTAGGTTAGGTTAGGTTAGGTTAGGTTAGGTTAGGTTAGGTTAGGTTAGGTTAGGTTAGGTTAGGTTAGGTTAGGTTAGGTTAGGTTAGGTTAGGTTAGGTTAGGTTAGGTTAGGTTAGGTTAGGTTAGGTTAGGTTAGGTTAGGTTAGGTTAGGTTAGGTTAGGTTAGGTTAGGTTAGGTTAGGTTAGGTTAGGTTAGGTTAGGTTAGGTTAGGTTTTTTTTTTTTTTTTTTTTTTTTTTTTATTATATAATGGCATCTCTAATTGCCATCTACTGAGAATTCTCCGACATAATCGGAGGCATTTTTAGACTACGTTTATTCTTATACATTGCAAAATTGCCTTAATTTCTTATTCCTGAAGGGAATTTACAATTTTTCCTAAATCCTGAAGGGATATTTCTATTTTATGAATTCCTGAAGGGTTTTTTAAAAATATTCTATGTCCTGAAGGGACTTACAATTTAAACTTTTCCTTAAGGGAATTTACTATTCTTCTTAAAGCTAAGGGTATTTCTTATTCTAAGGGTGGTCTGGGCTTAATCTACTTATTCCTAATATATCTTATTTTATCTTTGTATTTTTGTGTTTTTGTTTTTTAATTTCTTTTATTGGTTTTTAGTTGTTTTTCCTCGATTTTCTGTTCTCTTTTATATTTTTAAACACAAATATAATATTATTCAAAATATTTACTGTGTTTAGTTTCTTAACCTACTTTTATCTTATTCCTACTAATTACGTTTCTTATAACTATACTATACTCGAGGAATTTTCCTCTTTTGTTTTTTCCTACTGTTTCAAGTACGTTGTTTGTTTGTGTCTTTTCTATTATTCTATTTATCCCGTCCCACCCTCTTTCTCCATCCTGCTTCCTGCTTAATTCTTTCCATTCTTGTGACTTTACCTTACGCACTTTCAGTTTTAACTCTGTTTTCGTTTTCAGGTTACCATCGGTCACCCGTCTATGATGCAGTGTAGATGCGCAGTGGATCTTAGTCTGCTCCATGTTCATCATCATCCGGTCCAAGGTCTCCTTCCACAAAGGTAAGTGTGCTTTATGTTTATTTTTATTTTTATGTATATTATTGTCGTTTATTTTGGTTTTTATATCTGTGTGTTTGTTTAATTTACCATGAAATTTTTTCGAGCTGTCTAATTTTTCTATTTCCTTTTTGTTTATTTTGTTATCTATTGGTAATTGGGCCATTTTCTCATGAAAATGACCCCAATTAGCTATCTCAATTTTGTCAATATTTGTGTTTCCTTTTACTATGACTTTGTGGTCCGAGCTTGTTTTGGATGTGCCCTTTTTGCACTCATCTTCTTTAACGTTGCTTTGGGTGACCTTAGCAGTACGCCACCGCCGAACGGGCCACCTCCTCCCACTTCCTTCTCACCAGGCAGGTCTTGTCGAAGGCATTATGGTCTGATCTGTCCTTTTTCGCTTGTTTGCAATTTCTGCATTCCGGTGCTTCATTTAGAAGGAAAGCCTCGCACTCCTTTCTCAAGTGCGGTCCCCCGCAGTGACTGCAGAGGTCCCCCTCCGTCTCCTTGCAGTACTTCCGCCCGTGTCCGTAACCCAAGCACTTGGTGCATTGGATTAACGGGCTCTGGTCCTGCACGGCTACCCGCTGCAGGTCGATATGTATCCGACCTGCAGCGGTCAGCCGCTGCCAGATGGTGGGGGTCACCTGCAGCACTACGTGGGAAGTCAGTGGGTTCCTGGCTCTCCTTCTAAACTTCACCTTCATGTCTTCCTTCTCTATTTTAATGCCTTCCAAGACCTCCTCGTTCTGCCTCACAATGGCCGTCGTCAAGTCGTCATCAGTTAAGTACTGCATGACGTCCTTCACGACGACCATTGGATTCTTGTTCCTCGCCTCCTCTATGTTTAGGTCTGTCTTTTTAATCCTCAATTTGTTTACGACCTTATCCAGCTCTTCCTTCTCCCTACATGTTATTACCACCGCTTGATTCCTTGCTCTCCTAACTCTTTCCACCCTCACTCCCGTCTCCGCCGCCTGCACAGCGTTCTTGATTTTCTCCATCACCGTGTCCGATGTATCCATGACATCTGGGGAGGTCACGATGACGGAGTGCATCGCCTTTCGCTGTGCAGGCGCCGGGGTCGGTACCGCCGCTGCCACCTGGGCGTACGTTATTTGTGCACTTAGGCGGGTTTCGGCTTCTTCCAGGGCCTTCTTATTTTCCTTCAACTTTTCCTTGCTTTCCTCCGCTTCCCTTCTTAATATCTCTTTCACTTCTCTAATTTCCTCCAGTATTTCATTACTCTTATCGGCTTGAGCCGGAGCGAGAGCAGGGTCGGCTCGTTCCGGTCTTTGCTCTCGCTCCGCCCCTGGCCCATGAAGTCGACCAACGGCTGGAGCGGCGTCCAGCTGCTTCACCATTTCGTACAGCGTCTTTAAGGCGGCGTGGACTTCATTTTTAATTGTGGTCTTTATGTTCCCAGATTGGTCCAGCTGCGTTTTGGCGTGAACCCAGATCGCTCTGGCCTCAGCCGTCTTACTGCGGGTGGACTTCGGTGGTGACCTGGTGTTCGCTTCTAGTTTTCCTACGCTTTTCCTGACCTGCCCAGGCGCTGGTGCTGCAGCGGAACCGCTCGAGGGACCTGCCCTCATCCTCTCCGGGATTACGGCCGTTGGCGACTTCATTGTCTTGCTCGGCGGTGGTGTATTAAACATTGTCTAAATTGAACAATTAAATCTAATTAAACCTATATAGATAACTAGCGTATAACTAGTATCGTGAAACTAAATAACTAATTTTTGGCAAAAGGGCCTGTCAAAGGTGTAAACCCTAGGTAGGGTTTGTCTGCTTTTAGTCAAAATAGACCAAAAGAGCCTATTAGTGATTTCCCGCAGGATAAACTTGTCAATTTTCCACTTTCTAAGTTTTCTCTCTATAAGAGTGACAAAAGTCTACATACCCAATCCCACAAAGGGTGGGTGGGAGGGCGATTTTTTGCGATTTCTCGTCTCTAATTTGATTTTTTATGTTGCAGGTGCGCGCGGGGACGTCGGGCGATGCTGTTCCAGCTGCTGGAGGTGCTGGGAACCACCAATATTCAAGGAAATGATGTAAAATGCGTTATTTTCTTACGAAAATTGTCAAAAATCACGCAATTTCCAAGAATATCGGTGTTTCTCCTGTGAAATGGACCCTGGGACCACGGATACACACCGCAACCACACGCGGGCACGCAGAACGATCGTAATTGAGACGAGATTAGCTCAACTTACTTGTAAAAACTTAGATAAAAAGTATGTTTTAATTTTGAAAAATAACAATGTAAATACTAGTAAAACTCTGCAAATGTTGAGAAACGCAGGTAATTTAATTAATTATATAGGCAGGGGATTCGTTTGCTCTGCGAATGGTGTATAAAACACGATTATTTAGAAAAATATTTTTCTCAAAGTTTCACGAAATGTATGGAGATCGTCGGAGGTACCAAGACTTTTGCCTAGAAAAATTTTGAAGATTCTAACTTTTTTGCGATTTCTCGTCTCTAATTTGATTTTTTATGTTGCAGGTGCGCGCGGGGACGTCGGGCGATGCTGTTCCAGCTGCTGGAGGTGCTGGGAACCACCAATATTCAAGGAAATGATGTAAAATGCGTTATTTTCTTACGAAAATTGTCAAAAATCACGCAATTTCCAAGAATATCGGTGTTTCTCCTGTGAAATGGACCCTGGGACCACGGATACACACCGCAACCACACGCGGGCACGCAGAACGATCGTAATTGAGACGAGATTAGCTCAACTTACTTGTAAAAACTTAGATAAAAAGTATGTTTTAATTTTGAAAAATAACAATGTAAATACTAGTAAAACTCTGCAAATGTTGAGAAACGCAGGTAATTTAATTAATTATATAGGCAGGGGATTCGTTTGCTCTGCGAATGGTGTATAAAACACGATTATTTAGAAAAATATTTTTCTCAAAGTTTCACGAAATGTATGGAGATCGTCGGAGGTACCAAGACTTTTGCCTAGAAAAATTTTGAAGATTCTAACTTTTTTGCGATTTCTCGTCTCTAATTTGATTTTTTATGTTGCAGGTGCGCGCGGGGACGTCGGGCGATGCTGTTCCAGCTGCTGGAGGTGCTGGGAACCACCAATATTCAAGGAAATGATGTAAAATGCGTTATTTTCTTACGAAAATTGTCAAAAATCACGCAATTTCCAAGAATATCGGTGTTTCTCCTGTGAAATGGACCCTGGGACCACGGATACACACCGCAACCACACGCGGGCACGCAGAACGATCGTAATTGAGACGAGATTAGCTCAACTTACTTGTAAAAACTTAGATAAAAAGTATGTTTTAATTTTGAAAAATAACAATGTAAATACTAGTAAAACTCTGCAAATGTTGAGAAACGCAGGTAATTTAATTAATTATATAGGCAGGGGATTCGTTTGCTCTGCGAATGGTGTATAAAACACGATTATTTAGAAAAATATTTTTCTCAAAGTTTCACGAAATGTATGGAGATCGTCGGAGGTACCAAGACTTTTGCCTAGAAAAATTTTGAAGATTCTAACTTTTTTGCGATTTCTCGTCTCTAATTTGATTTTTTATGTTGCAGGTGCGCGCGGGGACGTCGGGCGATGCTGTTCCAGCTGCTGGAGGTGCTGGGAACCACCAATATTCAAGGAAATGATGTAAAATGCGTTATTTTCTTACGAAAATTGTCAAAAATCACGCAATTTCCAAGAATATCGGTGTTTCTCCTGTGAAATGGACCCTGGGACCACGGATACACACCGCAACCACACGCGGGCACGCAGAACGATCGTAATTGAGACGAGATTAGCTCAACTTACTTGTAAAAACTTAGATAAAAAGTATGTTTTAATTTTGAAAAATAACAATGTAAATACTAGTAAAACTCTGCAAATGTTGAGAAACGCAGGTAATTTAATTAATTATATAGGCAGGGGATTCGTTTGCTCTGCGAATGGTGTATAAAACACGATTATTTAGAAAAATATTTTTCTCAAAGTTTCACGAAATGTATGGAGATCGTCGGAGGTACCAAGACTTTTGCCTAGAAAAATTTTGAAGATTCTAACTTTTTTGCGATTTCTCGTCTCTAATTTGATTTTTTATGTTGCAGGTGCGCGCGGGGACGTCGGGCGATGCTGTTCCAGCTGCTGGAGGTGCTGGGAACCACCAATATTCAAGGAAATGATGTAAAATGCGTTATTTTCTTACGAAAATTGTCAAAAATCACGCAATTTCCAAGAATATCGGTGTTTCTCCTGTGAAATGGACCCTGGGACCACGGATACACACCGCAACCACACGCGGGCACGCAGAACGATCGTAATTGAGACGAGATTAGCTCAACTTACTTGTAAAAACTTAGATAAAAAGTATGTTTTAATTTTGAAAAATAACAATGTAAATACTAGTAAAACTCTGCAAATGTTGAGAAACGCAGGTAATTTAATTAATTATATAGGCAGGGGATTCGTTTGCTCTGCGAATGGTGTATAAAACACGATTATTTAGAAAAATATTTTTCTCAAAGTTTCACGAAATGTATGGAGATCGTCGGAGGTACCAAGACTTTTGCCTAGAAAAATTTTGAAGATTCTAACTTTTTTGCGATTTCTCGTCTCTAATTTGATTTTTTATGTTGCAGGTGCGCGCGGGGACGTCGGGCGATGCTGTTCCAGCTGCTGGAGGTGCTGGGAACCACCAATATTCAAGGAAATGATGTAAAATGCGTTATTTTCTTACGAAAATTGTCAAAAATCACGCAATTTCCAAGAATATCGGTGTTTCTCCTGTGAAATGGACCCTGGGACCACGGATACACACCGCAACCACACGCGGGCACGCAGAACGATCGTAATTGAGACGAGATTAGCTCAACTTACTTGTAAAAACTTAGATAAAAAGTATGTTTTAATTTTGAAAAATAACAATGTAAATACTAGTAAAACTCTGCAAATGTTGAGAAACGCAGGTAATTTAATTAATTATATAGGCAGGGGATTCGTTTGCTCTGCGAATGGTGTATAAAACACGATTATTTAGAAAAATATTTTTCTCAAAGTTTCACGAAATGTATGGAGATCGTCGGAGGTACCAAGACTTTTGCCTAGAAAAATTTTGAAGATTCTAACTTTTTTGCGATTTCTCGTCTCTAATTTGATTTTTTATGTTGCAGGTGCGCGCGGGGACGTCGGGCGATGCTGTTCCAGCTGCTGGAGGTGCTGGGAACCACCAATATTCAAGGAAATGATGTAAAATGCGTTATTTTCTTACGAAAATTGTCAAAAATCACGCAATTTCCAAGAATATCGGTGTTTCTCCTGTGAAATGGACCCTGGGACCACGGATACACACCGCAACCACACGCGGGCACGCAGAACGATCGTAATTGAGACGAGATTAGCTCAACTTACTTGTAAAAACTTAGATAAAAAGTATGTTTTAATTTTGAAAAATAACAATGTAAATACTAGTAAAACTCTGCAAATGTTGAGAAACGCAGGTAATTTAATTAATTATATAGGCAGGGGATTCGTTTGCTCTGCGAATGGTGTATAAAACACGATTATTTAGAAAAATATTTTTCTCAAAGTTTCACGAAATGTATGGAGATCGTCGGAGGTACCAAGACTTTTGCCTAGAAAAATTTTGAAGATTCTAACTTTTTTGCGATTTCTCGTCTCTAATTTGATTTTTTATGTTGCAGGTGCGCGCGGGGACGTCGGGCGATGCTGTTCCAGCTGCTGGAGGTGCTGGGAACCACCAATATTCAAGGAAATGATGTAAAATGCGTTATTTTCTTACGAAAATTGTCAAAAATCACGCAATTTCCAAGAATATCGGTGTTTCTCCTGTGAAATGGACCCTGGGACCACGGATACACACCGCAACCACACGCGGGCACGCAGAACGATCGTAATTGAGACGAGATTAGCTCAACTTACTTGTAAAAACTTAGATAAAAAGTATGTTTTAATTTTGAAAAATAACAATGTAAATACTAGTAAAACTCTGCAAATGTTGAGAAACGCAGGTAATTTAATTAATTATATAGGCAGGGGATTCGTTTGCTCTGCGAATGGTGTATAAAACACGATTATTTAGAAAAATATTTTTCTCAAAGTTTCACGAAATGTATGGAGATCGTCGGAGGTACCAAGACTTTTGCCTAGAAAAATTTTGAAGATTCTAACTTTTTTGCGATTTCTCGTCTCTAATTTGATTTTTTATGTTGCAGGTGCGCGCGGGGACGTCGGGCGATGCTGTTCCAGCTGCTGGAGGTGCTGGGAACCACCAATATTCAAGGAAATGATGTAAAATGCGTTATTTTCTTACGAAAATTGTCAAAAATCACGCAATTTCCAAGAATATCGGTGTTTCTCCTGTGAAATGGACCCTGGGACCACGGATACACACCGCAACCACACGCGGGCACGCAGAACGATCGTAATTGAGACGAGATTAGCTCAACTTACTTGTAAAAACTTAGATAAAAAGTATGTTTTAATTTTGAAAAATAACAATGTAAATACTAGTAAAACTCTGCAAATGTTGAGAAACGCAGGTAATTTAATTAATTATATAGGCAGGGGATTCGTTTGCTCTGCGAATGGTGTATAAAACACGATTATTTAGAAAAATATTTTTCTCAAAGTTTCACGAAATGTATGGAGATCGTCGGAGGTACCAAGACTTTTGCCTAGAAAAATTTTGAAGATTCTAACTTTTTTGCGATTTCTCGTCTCTAATTTGATTTTTTATGTTGCAGGTGCGCGCGGGGACGTCGGGCGATGCTGTTCCAGCTGCTGGAGGTGCTGGGAACCACCAATATTCAAGGAAATGATGTAAAATGCGTTATTTTCTTACGAAAATTGTCAAAAATCACGCAATTTCCAAGAATATCGGTGTTTCTCCTGTGAAATGGACCCTGGGACCACGGATACACACCGCAACCACACGCGGGCACGCAGAACGATCGTAATTGAGACGAGATTAGCTCAACTTACTTGTAAAAACTTAGATAAAAAGTATGTTTTAATTTTGAAAAATAACAATGTAAATACTAGTAAAACTCTGCAAATGTTGAGAAACGCAGGTAATTTAATTAATTATATAGGCAGGGGATTCGTTTGCTCTGCGAATGGTGTATAAAACACGATTATTTAGAAAAATATTTTTCTCAAAGTTTCACGAAATGTATGGAGATCGTCGGAGGTACCAAGACTTTTGCCTAGAAAAATTTTGAAGATTCTAACTTTTTTGCGATTTCTCGTCTCTAATTTGATTTTTTATGTTGCAGGTGCGCGCGGGGACGTCGGGCGATGCTGTTCCAGCTGCTGGAGGTGCTGGGAACCACCAATATTCAAGGAAATGATGTAAAATGCGTTATTTTCTTACGAAAATTGTCAAAAATCACGCAATTTCCAAGAATATCGGTGTTTCTCCTGTGAAATGGACCCTGGGACCACGGATACACACCGCAACCACACGCGGGCACGCAGAACGATCGTAATTGAGACGAGATTAGCTCAACTTACTTGTAAAAACTTAGATAAAAAGTATGTTTTAATTTTGAAAAATAACAATGTAAATACTAGTAAAACTCTGCAAATGTTGAGAAACGCAGGTAATTTAATTAATTATATAGGCAGGGGATTCGTTTGCTCTGCGAATGGTGTATAAAACACGATTATTTAGAAAAATATTTTTCTCAAAGTTTCACGGTTAGGTTAGGTTAGGTTAGGTTAGGTTAGGTTAGGTTAGGTTAGGTTAGGTTAGGTTAGGTTAGGTTAGGTTAGGTTAGGTTAGGTTAGGTTAGGTTAGGTTAGGTTAGGTTAGGTTAGGTTAGGTTAGGTTAGGTTAGGTTAGGTTAGGTTAGGTTAGGTTAGGTTAGGTTAGGTTAGGTTAGGTTAGGTTAGGTTAGGTTAGGTTAGGTTAGGTTAGGTTAGGTTAGGTTAGGTTAGGTTAGGTTAGGTTAGGTTAGGTTAGGTTAGGTTAGGTTAGGTTAGGTTAGGTTAGGTTAGGTTAGGTTAGGTTAGGTTAGGTTAGGTTAGGTTAGGTTAGGTTAGGTTAGGTTAGGTTAGGTTAGGTTAGGTTAGGTTAGGTTAGGTTAGGTTAGGTTAGGTTAGGTTAGGTTAGGTTAGGTTAGGTTAGGTTAGGTTAGGTTAGGTTAGGTTAGGTTAGGTTAGGTTAGGTTAGGTTAGGTTAGGTTAGGTTAGGTTAGGTTAGGTTAGGTTAGGTTAGGTTAGGTTAGGTTAGGTTAGGTTAGGTTAGGTTAGGTTAGGTTAGGTTAGGTTAGGTTAGGTTAGGTTAGGTTAGGTTAGGTTAGGTTAGGTTAGGTTAGGTTAGGTTAGGTTAGGTTAGGTTAGGTTAGGTTAGGTTAGGTTAGGTTAGGTTAGGTTAGGTTAGGTTAGGTTAGGTTAGGTTAGGTTAGGTTAGGTTAGGTTAGGTTAGGTTAGGTTAGGTTAGGTTAGGTTAGGTTAGGTTAGGTTAGGTTAGGTTAGGTTAGGTTAGGTTAGGTTAGGTTAGGTTAGGTTAGGTTAGGTTAGGTTAGGTTAGGTTAGGTTAGGTTAGGTTAGGTTAGGTTAGGTTAGGTTAGGTTAGGTTAGGTTAGGTTAGGTTAGGTTAGGTTAGGTTAGGTTAGGTTAGGTTAGGTTAGGTTAGGTTAGGTTAGGTTAGGTTAGGTTAGGTTAGGTTAGGTTAGGTTAGGTTAGGTTAGGTTAGGTTAGGTTAGGTTAGGTTAGGTTAGGTTAGGTTAGGTTAGGTTAGGTTAGGTTAGGTTAGGTTAGGTTAGGTTAGGTTAGGTTAGGTTAGGTTAGGTTAGGTTAGGTTAGGTTAGGTTAGGTTAGGTTAGGTTAGGTTAGGTTAGGTTAGGTTAGGTTAGGTTAGGTTAGGTTAGGTTAGGTTAGGTTAGGTTAGGTTAGGTTAGGTTAGGTTAGGTTAGGTTAGGTTAGGTTAGGTTAGGTTAGGTTAGGTTAGGTTAGGTTAGGTTAGGTTAGGTTAGGTTAGGTTAGGTTAGGTTAGGTTAGGTTAGGTTAGGTTAGGTTAGGTTAGGTTAGGTTAGGTTAGGTTAGGTTAGGTTAGGTTAGGTTAGGTTAGGTTAGGTTAGGTTAGGTTAGGTTAGGTTAGGTTAGGTTAGGTTAGGTTAGGTTAGGTTAGGTTAGGTTAGGTTAGGTTAGGTTAGGTTAGGTTAGGTTAGGTTAGGTTAGGTTAGGTTAGGTTAGGTTAGGTTAGGTTAGGTTAGGTTAGGTTAGGTTAGGTTAGGTTAGGTTAGGTTAGGTTAGGTTAGGTTAGGTTAGGTTAGGTTAGGTTAGGTTAGGTTAGGTTAGGTTAGGTTAGGTTAGGTTAGGTTAGGTTAGGTTAGGTTAGGTTAGGTTAGGTTAGGTTAGGTTAGGTTAGGTTAGGTTAGGTTAGGTTAGGTTAGGTTAGGTTAGGTTAGGTTAGGTTAGGTTAGGTTAGGTTAGGTTAGGTTAGGTTAGGTTAGGTTAGGTTAGGTTAGGTTAGGTTAGGTTAGGTTAGGTTAGGTTAGGTTAGGTTAGGTTAGGTTAGGTTAGGTTAGGTTAGGTTAGGTTAGGTTAGGTTAGGTTAGGTTAGGTTAGG
>CAUEGR010000002.1:25000-46672 GCA_958496245.1 Perizoma flavofasciatum
AGCTGGGTGCCGAGTCTTCGCATATCCCACCAGTTGTTCTATCTCCCTATCTCCTAGCGCTGGCTGGGGTACCCCTCTCTTTGCCTCGTACAGGGCGGCTGCTTCTTGTATCCTGAGGTCGAGAGGGAGTATCCCAGCCAGCACCAGTGCCGAGTTTAGGGAGACGGTGCGATAAGCTCTACAGAGTTTCTGGGCGAATCCTCGCTGGACTGCATTTAACTGCTTTTGTACTCCGAGTTTTTTGGTTGCAGGTGCCCAAGCACTGGCCGCGTACAGGATGATCGGTTCCACTGTAGCTATGTAGATGGTCCGAATGACTTCGGGGTGAAGGCCCCAGCTGATCCTGGCTGCTCTGGATAGCTGTTTATAGATGTTGATGGCCTTCCTACTGACGTTGATCGAGTGACTATTGAACGTCAGTTTTTGGTCAATTGTAAGCCCCAAAATCTTTATTTCAGGCGACATATCAATGCCGACCCCCCCCATCCTCAGCAGTGGTGTGTCATACTTAAGTTTTCTCGTAATTACCATTGCTTTTGTTTTGTGCGGTGCAAATTTCAGCTTATTTTTGACACCCCACTGCTGAACATAGGCGAGAGCGGCATTGGCCTGTCGCTGAACTTCTAGTGCTGTGTCCCCGTCGAACACCAGAACGACGTCATCTGCAAAGGCTTGACAGTAGTCACCCCTCTGCTCCAACCCTTTCAGAAGAGAATCTAGGAGGAGATTCCAAAGGATGGGACCACTTATCGAGCCTTGGACACATCCCTTGCTAGTGCTTTTTGTGTGTTCCTCTCCAGCATACCTTACTCTCACTCTTCTATCTTGGAGGTAGCTATCGATCAGCCTTCTGATGTTTACTGGACACTGTTCCTCGGCCAGTCTGGTTCTAATAGCGGGCCACCATGCGCTATCGAAGGCGCCCTCTATGTCCAATGATATCATCGTTGTTATTTTCTTCTGATCAAGTTTATTTCTGATGTACTGTATTAGGTCATAGAGGGAGTCTTCGGTGCTCCTCTTGGGCATGAAACCATACTGGCGAGCGCTCATTCTGGGAATCAGGTGCCACTTCATGCGCCCTGCAACCATCTTCTCGAAGATCTTCCCCATCACTGGCAACAATCCAATAGGCCTATAGGACTTCGGGCTGGTGTAGTTGTCCTTGCCTGGTTTCCTTAATACCACCACTGTGGCTTCCTTCCAGATGGTGGGGAAGTGATGGAGAGCCAGGCATTTGTTGACCAGTGCAAGGTAAACATCTGGGCTTCGTGATATCACCTGCCTGCAGATATCGGCCGTGAATCCATCTGCTCCCGGAGCTTTTTTCGGATTGAAGCTCTCCACTGCGGCTCTTAGCTCTTCCATTGTAAACGGCGGGTCATGTTGTTCTTCATCGACCCAGCCGTTTACTTGGTCAGCTATCTGTCTGGTCCGCCGGTGATCTTCATTATCCTCCCTTCCAAAGTCCTCCGGGTAAAAGGTATCCGCTAGAGTTTTCACCGATTCCTTCGGGGTCATTGCCTTCCCATCCTTTACTAAGGGTAGGTCTTCCTGTCTTGTTGTTGTTCTTCCTATTATCCTGTAGATCCCCTCCCAGAGTCCCTCCTTGTCTTGCTTCTCACAGAATCCTTTCCAGCTCTCTGTTTGCGCTTTTTTGGCCTCACTCTCATATTTTTCTTTTGCTTGCAGGTATTCATCGACAACTTTTGCTCTTCGGACTGGCGCTGCGGACCTGACTCGTCGCTTTTTGGTGACTACATCGTGCTTCAGCTCAGCGAGTTCTTCGGACCACCACGGCAAGGTAAGTTTCCCCTTTATTTTCTTTTTTGGTATTGCGTGTGTGCATGTTTGTGTTATGTTGTTGGTATATTTTTCTATTGTCTGTTCTAAATCTATTTGGTTTTCAATTTTTTCTATTTCTGTTTTGTTAATATTGTTCTCTGTTGTTAATTGGGCCAGCTTCTCATGAAACTGGCTCCAATTGGCCTTTTTTGTGTTGTATAGTCTGGTTGTTCTTTGTATGTTTGTCCCTTTTGCTTTCGTTATTCTAATTTTGAATGTAATGCCGTTGTGGTCCGAACTTGTAAGATCATCTTGAACTTCCCAGTCTTCTACTAAGTCCAACATGTCCACTGAGCATGCTGTTATATCAACATAGCTGGTGAGCGTTATGCCTCCTCTGATGGTGTCAAATGTTGGAGTATCTCCTACATTGAGCACCTGCAAGCCCATTTCTTCGAGAGTTCCTGACATGTCTTCGCCCCTATGGTCTACTATTTGGCTACCCCACCAAGTACTCTTTGCGTTTGAATCTCCACCCATTATGATTCTTTTGGGTCCAAGTTCTTTTTCTATCTTTACGAGCTGCTCCAGGTATGGGTCAATGGGCTGATCTGGCTCAAAGTAGAAGGAAACTATGACTATCTCCCAGGCACTAGTCCGGACCTTCACCACTATGATGTTGTTCGTGGTGAGTTCTGGGTACTGTATAATATCCATGTCATAATCAAAGACGGCTATTGCGGCCTTTACAGTCCCATCTCCTTTGTCAGTGCTCTGAAAGATTCTTGCTCCACTATAGTCCTTCATCCTTTTTATGCCACCCACATACGGCTCCTGGAGCAGGGCGAAGGCAACTTTCCTTTTGCTAGCTTGTATCATCAGCTCGTTGGTTGCTAGTTGTTTCCTTTGTAGATTAGCTTGGACTACCAAATACGGTTTCCTATTAACTGAGGTGCCTTTAATGGTTGCTAAGTTGTCACCGGGGCCGCCCTTAACAGTATGATATACTGGCTCGAGCCAGTGCGTCCCACTTCCTTCTCACTGGACACTCCTGGCTGAACGCGTTGTGATCGACCATATCATGTTTAGCGTGTCTACAGTTGCAACATGTCGGGGCTGCTCCAGCGAGCCAGTCGGCGCAGTCAGCCTTCTTGTGAGGTCCCCCGCAGTGGCTACACTTTTCGACCGTCTCCTTGCAAAAACGTCTGCCATGCCCATAACCCAGACAGAGCGAGCATTGCACTAGCGGTGACTGATCTGCAACTCGGATTCTTTGCAGATCGATGTGGACTTCTCCTGCATCGATCATCCGGTTCCACACTTTGGGAGACACTCTCAGTACTACGTGGCTTGTGTACGGGTTCCTGGTCTTTTTTCTGTATTTTATTTCGACTTTTTCTTCCTCTTTGTCTAGGCTTTGAAATATACTTCCATTCTGGTTCCTCAGGGCGTTCAGGACGTCATCGTCAGTATTGTACTGAAGAACGTCCCTAAGGATCAGAAGAGGGTTTTTGTTTTTTACTTCCTCAACATTCAGATGTGCCTCCGCTTTCTTTAGTCTTTCCTTGATCTTTTCTCGTTCTTCTTCGGTCTTACACCCAACTATGATTTTTCGGTCCTTTGCCTTTCTGACTCTGTCCACTTTTACCCATCCGTCTTTGGCGTTCACAACCTCTCTAATCCTGTTAAGGACCTCTTCCCCTGTCTCGTTCTCGTCCTTAGAGGAAACCACTACGGAGTGGAGCGCGGATTGCTCACAAGGTTGCTTTCTGGGCTGACCCCCTGCAATACTTGCGTATGTGGCTTTCTCTAAGAACTCTTTCTGTTTCTCCATTGATTCCTTCAATCTCTCCATTTTCTCGCTGTTTTCCCTAAGAAGTTTGCTGTGCTCTTCTATCTTCTTTTTGAGGTCATCTTCACCATTTCTTTTTTCGAGGAGCATTCCGAGTTCCTCTTCTTTCCCGTTTTCTTCGATTGCCGGTTTTCCTTTGGCATTTCCTGCTTCTGCTTCCTTTACCAGCCTATATAGGCGTTCCACAGCTTGAGTAACTTCGGTTTTAATGTCTGTGCGAAGATTTCTGGAGTTGTTTAGATGCAGTTTGGCCTTATTAAGGCAGGCCCTCGCTTCCGCAGTTCTATTTGCGTATACCGGCTTGTTAGGTACCGGGGGGCTCCCCACATCTTCTCCTGATAGTCTTCGTGTCGTCATTTCAGCCGCTGGTGGCTTCCCAACCTTGGTCGGCGGCGGCGTTACAAACATGGTAACTATGTATTACCTCTGTCAAATCTAATTTCTAAAAATCAGCAAGTTTCAAAATTTTCCCTCCACAAAAGTGGCTGAAATCGATATACCCAATCCTACAAAGGGTGGGTGGGAGGGCGATTTTTTGCGATTTCTCGCCTCTAATATGTTGTTTTCTGTTTCAGGTACACGCGGGGACGACGGGCGACGCCGCTGCAGCTGCTGGAGGTGCTGAGATCGACCAATCCACACGAAAAAGTCGTAAAAAATGCGTATTTCCTCACGAAAACCGCAAAAATGACGCAATTTCAAAGTAAATTGGTGTTTTCTCTTCAGGAATGGACCCTGGGGCCACCGATTCACACCGCGCCACACGCAGGTACACAGAAAATGTTATCTGAGCCGAAATTAATTACTGTAAGTTACTTATAAAGAGTTGTTAAAAAGTTTTGAAATTTTGAAAATAACGTAAAAATCTAAAGTTTCCAAAGAATGTAGGCAAATCCAATTAAATATTTAGGCAGGGGATAGAAAGGCGCTGCGGATGAAGTCCTTGACACAATTATTCAGAAAAATTATTTTCTCAAAAATCTATAAAATGTATGAAATCTGACTGGGGTACCAAGACTTTTGCCAAGGAAAATTTTGAAGTTTTCAACTTTTTGCGATTTCTCGCCTCTAATATGTTGTTTTCTGTTTCAGGTACACGCGGGGACGACGGGCGACGCCGCTGCAGCTGCTGGAGGTGCTGAGATCGACCAATCCACACGAAAAAGTCGTAAAAAATGCGTATTTCCTCACGAAAACCGCAAAAATGACGCAATTTCAAAGTAAATTGGTGTTTTCTCTTCAGGAATGGACCCTGGGGCCACCGATTCACACCGCGCCACACGCAGGTACACAGAAAATGTTATCTGAGCCGAAATTAATTACTGTAAGTTACTTATAAAGAGTTGTTAAAAAGTTTTGAAATTTTGAAAATAACGTAAAAATCTAAAGTTTCCAAAGAATGTAGGCAAATCCAATTAAATATTTAGGCAGGGGATAGAAAGGCGCTGCGGATGAAGTCCTTGACACAATTATTCAGAAAAATTATTTTCTCAAAAATCTATATGGGTTAGGTTAGGTTAGGTTAGGTTAGGTTAGGTTAGGTTAGGTTAGGTTAGGTTAGGTTAGGTTAGGTTAGGTTAGGTTAGGTTAGGTTAGGTTAGGTTAGGTTAGGTTAGGTTAGGTTAGGTTAGGTTAGGTTAGGTTAGGTTAGGTTAGGTTAGGTTAGGTTAGGTTAGGTTAGGTTAGGTTAGGTTAGGTTAGGTTAGGTTAGGTTAGGTTAGGTTAGGTTAGGTTAGGTTAGGTTAGGTTAGGTTAGGTTAGGTTAGGTTAGGTTAGGTTAGGTTAGGTTAGGTTAGGTTAGGTTAGGTTAGGTTAGGTTAGGTTAGGTTAGGTTAGGTTAGGTTAGGTTAGGTTAGGTTAGGTTAGGTTAGGTTAGGTTAGGTTAGGTTAGGTTAGGTTAGGTTAGGTTAGGTTAGGTTAGGTTAGGTTAGGTTAGGTTAGGTTAGGTTAGGTTAGGTTAGGTTAGGTTAGGTTAGGTTAGGTTAGGTTAGGTTAGGTTAGGTTAGGTTAGGTTAGGTTAGGTTAGGTTAGGTTAGGTTAGGTTAGGTTAGGTTAGGTTAGGTTAGGTTAGGTTAGGTTAGGTTAGGTTAGGTTAGGTTAGGTTAGGTTAGGTTAGGTTAGGTTAGGTTAGGTTAGGTTAGGTTAGGTTAGGTTAGGTTAGGTTAGGTTAGGTTAGGTTAGGTTAGGTTAGGTTAGGTTAGGTTAGGTTAGGTTAGGTTAGGTTAGGTTAGGTTAGGTTAGGTTAGGTTAGGTTAGGTTAGGTTAGGTTAGGTTAGGTTAGGTTAGGTTAGGTTAGGTTAGGTTAGGTTAGGTTAGGTTAGGTTAGGTTAGGTTAGGTTAGGTTAGGTTAGGTTAGGTTAGGTTAGGTTAGGTTAGGTTAGGTTAGGTTAGGTTAGGTTAGGTTAGGTTAGGTTAGGTTAGGTTAGGTTAGGTTAGGTTAGGTTAGGTTAGGTTAGGTTAGGTTAGGTTAGGTTAGGTTAGGTTAGGTTAGGTTAGGTTAGGTTAGGTTAGGTTAGGTTAGGTTAGGTTAGGTTAGGTTAGGTTAGGTTAGGTTAGGTTAGGTTAGGTTAGGTTAGGTTAGGTTAGGTTAGGTTAGGTTAGGTTAGGTTAGGTTAGGTTAGGTTAGGTTAGGTTAGGTTAGGTTAGGTTAGGTTAGGTTAGGTTAGGTTAGGTTAGGTTAGGTTAGGTTAGGTTAGGTTAGGTTAGGTTAGGTTAGGTTAGGTTAGGTTAGGTTAGGTTAGGTTAGGTTAGGTTAGGTTAGGTTAGGTTAGGTTAGGTTAGGTTAGGTTAGGTTAGGTTAGGTTAGGTTAGGTTAGGTTAGGTTAGGTTAGGTTAGGTTAGGTTAGGTTAGGTTAGGTTAGGTTAGGTTAGGTTAGGTTAGGTTAGGTTAGGTTAGGTTAGGTTAGGTTAGGTTAGGTTAGGTTAGGTTAGGTTAGGTTAGGTTAGGTTAGGTTAGGTTAGGTTAGGTTAGGTTAGGTTAGGTTAGGTTAGGTTAGGTTAGGTTAGGTTAGGTTAGGTTAGGTTAGGTTAGGTTAGGTTAGGTTAGGTTAGGTTAGGTTAGGTTAGGTTAGGTTAGGTTAGGTTAGGTTAGGTTAGGTTAGGTTAGGTTAGGTTAGGTTAGGTTAGGTTAGGTTAGGTTAGGTTAGGTTAGGTTAGGTTAGGTTAGGTTAGGTTAGGTTAGGTTAGGTTAGGTTAGGTTAGGTTAGGTTAGGTTAGGTTAGGTTAGGTTAGGTTAGGTTAGGTTAGGTTAGGTTAGGTTAGGTTAGGTTAGGTTAGGTTAGGTTAGGTTAGGTTAGGTTAGGTTAGGTTAGGTTAGGTTAGGTTAGGTTAGGTTAGGTTAGGTTAGGTTAGGTTAGGTTAGGTTAGGTTAGGTTAGGTTAGGTTAGGTTAGGTTAGGTTAGGTTAGGTTAGGTTAGGTTAGGTTAGGTTAGGTTAGGTTAGGTTAGGTTAGGTTAGGTTAGGTTAGGTTAGGTTAGGTTAGGTTAGGTTAGGTTAGGTTAGGTTAGGTTAGGTTAGGTTAGGTTAGGTTAGGTTAGGTTAGGTTAGGTTAGGTTAGGTTAGGTTAGGTTAGGTTAGGTTAGGTTAGGTTAGGTTAGGTTAGGTTAGGTTAGGTTAGGTTAGGTTAGGTTAGGTTAGGTTAGGTTAGGTTAGGTTAGGTTAGGTTAGGTTAGGTTAGGTTAGGTTAGGTTAGGTTAGGTTAGGTTAGGTTAGGTTAGGTTAGGTTAGGTTAGGTTAGGTTAGGTTAGGTTAGGTTAGGTTAGGTTAGGTTAGGTTAGGTTAGGTTAGGTTAGGTTAGGTTAGGTTAGGTTAGGTTAGGTTAGGTTAGGTTAGGTTAGGTTAGGTTAGGTTAGGTTAGGTTAGGTTAGGTTAGGTTAGGTTAGGTTAGGTTAGGTTAGGTTAGGTTAGGTTAGGTTAGGTTAGGTTAGGTTAGGTTAGGTTAGGTTAGGTTAGGTTAGGTTAGGTTAGGTTAGGTTAGGTTAGGTTAGGTTAGGTTAGGTTAGGTTAGGTTAGGTTAGGTTAGGTTAGGTTAGGTTAGGTTAGGTTAGGTTAGGTTAGGTTAGGTTAGGTTAGGTTAGGTTAGGTTAGGTTAGGTTAGGTTAGGTTAGGTTAGGTTAGGTTAGGTTAGGTTAGGTTAGGTTAGGTTAGGTTAGGTTAGGTTAGGTTAGGTTAGGTTAGGTTAGGTTAGGTTAGGTTAGGTTAGGTTAGGTTAGGTTAGGTTAGGTTAGGTTAGGTTAGGTTAGGTTAGGTTAGGTTAGGTTAGGTTAGGTTAGGTTAGGTTAGGTTAGGTTAGGTTAGGTTAGGTTAGGTTAGGTTAGGTTAGGTTAGGTTAGGTTAGGTTAGGTTAGGTTAGGTTAGGTTAGGTTAGGTTAGGTTAGGTTAGGTTAGGTTAGGTTAGGTTAGGTTAGGTTAGGTTAGGTTAGGTTAGGTTAGGTTAGGTTAGGTTAGGTTAGGTTAGGTTAGGTTAGGTTAGGTTAGGTTAGGTTAGGTTAGGTTAGGTTAGGTTAGGTTAGGTTAGGTTAGGTTAGGTTAGGTTAGGTTAGGTTAGGTTAGGTTAGGTTAGGTTAGGTTAGGTTAGGTTAGGTTAGGTTAGGTTAGGTTAGGTTAGGTTAGGTTAGGTTAGGTTAGGTTAGGTTAGGTTAGGTTAGGTTAGGTTAGGTTAGGTTAGGTTAGGTTAGGTTAGGTTAGGTTAGGTTAGGTTAGGTTAGGTTAGGTTAGGTTAGGTTAGGTTAGGTTAGGTTAGGTTAGGTTAGGTTAGGTTAGGTTAGGTTAGGTTAGGTTAGGTTAGGTTAGGTTAGGTTAGGTTAGGTTAGGTTAGGTTAGGTTAGGTTAGGTTAGGTTAGGTTAGGTTAGGTTAGGTTAGGTTAGGTTAGGTTAGGTTAGGTTAGGTTAGGTTAGGTTAGGTTAGGTTAGGTTAGGTTAGGTTAGGTTAGGTTAGGTTAGGTTAGGTTAGGTTAGGTTAGGTTAGGTTAGGTTAGGTTAGGTTAGGTTAGGTTAGGTTAGGTTAGGTTAGGTTAGGTTAGGTTAGGTTAGGTTAGGTTAGGTTAGGTTAGGTTAGGTTAGGTTAGGTTAGGTTAGGTTAGGTTAGGTTAGGTTAGGTTAGGTTAGGTTAGGTTAGGTTAGGTTAGGTTAGGTTAGGTTAGGTTAGGTTAGGTTAGGTTAGGTTAGGTTAGGTTAGGTTAGGTTAGGTTAGGTTAGGTTAGGTTAGGTTAGGTTAGGTTAGGTTAGGTTAGGTTAGGTTAGGTTAGGTTAGGTTAGGTTAGGTTAGGTTAGGTTAGGTTAGGTTAGGTTAGGTTAGGTTAGGTTAGGTTAGGTTAGGTTAGGTTAGGTTAGGTTAGGTTAGGTTAGGTTAGGTTAGGTTAGGTTAGGTTAGGTTAGGTTAGGTTAGGTTAGGTTAGGTTAGGTTAGGTTAGGTTAGGTTAGGTTAGGTTAGGTTAGGTTAGGTTAGGTTAGGTTAGGTTAGGTTAGGTTAGGTTAGGTTAGGTTAGGTTAGGTTAGGTTAGGTTAGGTTAGGTTAGGTTAGGTTAGGTTAGGTTAGGTTAGGTTAGGTTAGGTTAGGTTAGGTTAGGTTAGGTTAGGTTAGGTTAGGTTAGGTTAGGTTAGGTTAGGTTAGGTTAGGTTAGGTTAGGTTAGGTTAGGTTAGGTTAGGTTAGGTTAGGTTAGGTTAGGTTAGGTTAGGTTAGGTTAGGTTAGGTTAGGTTAGGTTAGGTTAGGTTAGGTTAGGTTAGGTTAGGTTAGGTTAGGTTAGGTTAGGTTAGGTTAGGTTAGGTTAGGTTAGGTTAGGTTAGGTTAGGTTAGGTTAGGTTAGGTTAGGTTAGGTTAGGTTAGGTTAGGTTAGGTTAGGTTAGGTTAGGTTAGGTTAGGTTAGGTTAGGTTAGGTTAGGTTAGGTTAGGTTAGGTTAGGTTAGGTTAGGTTAGGTTAGGTTAGGTTAGGTTAGGTTAGGTTAGGTTAGGTTAGGTTAGGTTAGGTTAGGTTAGGTTAGGTTAGGTTAGGTTAGGTTAGGTTAGGTTAGGTTAGGTTAGGTTAGGTTAGGTTAGGTTAGGTTAGGTTAGGTTAGGTTAGGTTAGGTTAGGTTAGGTTAGGTTAGGTTAGGTTAGGTTAGGTTAGGTTAGGTTAGGTTAGGTTAGGTTAGGTTAGGTTAGGTTAGGTTAGGTTAGGTTAGGTTAGGTTAGGTTAGGTTAGGTTAGGTTAGGTTAGGTTAGGTTAGGTTAGGTTAGGTTAGGTTAGGTTAGGTTAGGTTAGGTTAGGTTAGGTTAGGTTAGGTTAGGTTAGGTTAGGTTAGGTTAGGTTAGGTTAGGTTAGGTTAGGTTAGGTTAGGTTAGGTTAGGTTAGGTTAGGTTAGGTTAGGTTAGGTTAGGTTAGGTTAGGTTAGGTTAGGTTAGGTTAGGTTAGGTTAGGTTAGGTTAGGTTAGGTTAGGTTAGGTTAGGTTAGGTTAGGTTAGGTTAGGTTAGGTTAGGTTAGGTTAGGTTAGGTTAGGTTAGGTTAGGTTAGGTTAGGTTAGGTTAGGTTAGGTTAGGTTAGGTTAGGTTAGGTTAGGTTAGGTTAGGTTAGGTTAGGTTAGGTTAGGTTAGGTTAGGTTAGGTTAGGTTAGGTTAGGTTAGGTTAGGTTAGGTTAGGTTAGGTTAGGTTAGGTTAGGTTAGGTTAGGTTAGGTTAGGTTAGGTTAGGTTAGGTTAGGTTAGGTTAGGTTAGGTTAGGTTAGGTTAGGTTAGGTTAGGTTAGGTTAGGTTAGGTTAGGTTAGGTTAGGTTAGGTTAGGTTAGGTTAGGTTAGGTTAGGTTAGGTTAGGTTAGGTTAGGTTAGGTTAGGTTAGGTTAGGTTAGGTTAGGTTAGGTTAGGTTAGGTTAGGTTAGGTTAGGTTAGGTTAGGTTAGGTTAGGTTAGGTTGGGATTCTGTTGACATGGAGGTGGAAGCGTGCGCCCTGAAGGCGTGTGCCAACACCATTGACCCTTGCTTGACCAAGGAATTGAGAGTAGTAGTGGAAAGACTGTCGGATTCTGACACTGACAGGAGCCTGGAGACTGTAAAGTCCGGGAATGTGTCGGACAATGACCGCCGATTCTGGCGGAAGAGAGCCGGCCCGCCAGATGCGGGAGACTCTGAGTCGGAATCGGATGTCAATGTGACGGGAGGTACATCGACACCCAAGGTGCCGAAGTCTGTGAAGGGTAGAGGCAGAGGCCGCCCGCCCACCACTGGGCAGTTTGTTGGCTTGGCAAAGGCGAAGCAGTCGCTCAACGCCGTCAGGCGAGAAGAGTTTCTCCTCGATGCTGCTGAAGAGGTGATGCAAGCGACGGAGAAAACGCGACGCACAAGAGTGACACGCCCATCATGTATGGCTGGACTGTTGGCGGGAGAGGTTGACGACCAACTGGCGTCGTCCCTCAACAAGCAAGTGCTGGATTGCGTAAACATCATCAAAACGGTGTCCCGCAAGTCCAGCCACTTGAGTGGACCATTTCAGAGGTCTCTCAACGAGGCCGCTGAGTATATCGTCGAGGCGGTAGAGGTGCTCCGTAAGCGCTCCATCTCGGAGGAAACAGCCAAGTTGCAAACAGACAATGCACGCCTGCAAGCAGAACTCAGCGCACTCCGCAAGGAGTTTGCAGAGCTAAGAGCGGAGATACGGCAGGCCCGACCTGCGATGGAGCCTCGAGAAGGAACTGGACAGCTGGACGTGGAAGGACTGTCGCGCGCCATCATGGTACAAGTCGGGACCATGATGAATGCCAGACTAGAGGCACTTGAAGGAAGGCTTCTCCCAGAGGCGCGTCTACGGCCTCCTTTGGCTGCAGACAGAGCCCGTGAGCGTAGAGCTGAGGCTGTCCCAGAGCGCATGGAGGTTGCAGTAGAGCAAGAGTGTATGCCTCCTGCCTCTACATCGTCTCAGATCCCTGTTGGCCCTACCCCTAAAGCTCGTAAGGGGAAGAAAACGAAAAAGGGAAGCCTAGCGGCTGAGGAAGCAGCCTCGGCTCCATTGCCTTGTTCACTGCCCCCCGCGCGCGCATCTCAGGATGAAGCGTGGACGACGGTGGTCGGAAAAGGCAAAAAGCAGGCGTCGAAACGGACGGATAAAAGGGTGGCTCAAAAATCCGCGCCCGCGAACCCTGTGCCTAAGGTAACAGTTCCACCACCCGCGCCACTAAAGGTAGCGGCAAAACACTCGGGTTCCAAGGCGAAGCTTCGCACCCCTCGCTCGGCAGCGATCACCCTGACCCTGCAGCCTGGTGCGGAAGAGAAGGGAGTGACGTATGCGTCACTTCTCACGGAGGCCAAGGAGCGCATCGACCTCAAGGGCCTTGGCATTGACCAACTGCGCTTCAGGACAGCGGTGACAGGCGCCCGAATGCTGGAGGTCCCTGGCAACACGGGTGCCGAGAAAGCAGACTCTCTAGCGGAGAAACTCCGAGAAGTCCTGGGCACTGATGTAGTGCGGGTGCAACGGCCGATGAAATGTGCCGATATACGCGTCACAGAACTTGACGATTCTGTGACTGCGGGAGAGGTGGCGTTGGCCGTGGCCAATGAGGGCGGTTGCGCTGCTGAAGCCATCAAGGCTGGCGTAATATCCGCCCGCGGCTCGCTTTGGCTGAGCTGTCCCGTTGCGGTTGCCAAAAAGGTGACAGGCGTGGGCCGGCTCAAGGTTGGCTGGGTCTCGGCGCGGGTGACGCTGCTAGACCCCAAACCCCTGAGGTGCTATCGGTGCCTCGAGGCTGGCCACGTTGGAAACAAATGCACCTCTGAGGGGAGCCGTGCAGGCCTCTGCTTCCGATGCGGGAAACCCGACCATAGGGCGCGAGAGTGTCATGCGGAGCCGCACTGCGCTGTATGCGCAGCGGACGGCAAGCCCGCGACACACAGAGTTGGTGGGAAGGGATGCCCCGATTCAAAGGGGTCCAAAAAGGGCCGTAGAGGCCGTTCAAGTAGGAGGAAGAACAGGGAAGGCCTCAAAGCCTCTCAGCCGTCCCAGCGTGATGCTACACAGGAGGATCCCATGGACACCGCTATTTAGATGGCGGTTCCATTTTTGCAGGCGAACATCAACCACTGTGCCAGGGCTCAGGACCTCCTGGTCCAGAGCATGGCACAGTGGAAGATCCAAATAGCTGTGGTCGCTGAGCCGTACGTGGTCCCTGTCCGGGATGACTGGGCAGGTGACCAGGAAGACCTGGTGGCCATCATCGCCCCGGCCGCTGCTGGCGCTCCGCCCTTTGACCGAGTGGCAAAGGGTCAAGGATACGTCATGGCTGTCATGGGTGGCATGGTAGTGATAGGGGTATACTTTCCACCTAGTCGGAGCCTCGCAGAGTTCGAGCAAATGCTCGTAGAAGTTGGGGCCCTGGTTGGGCAAGTATCCCACTACCCTGTGTTAGTTGCTGGAGATTTCAACGCCAAATCAACGGCGTGGGGATCTCCAGAAACAGACGTAAGGGGGGAAGCGCTGGAGGAATGGACAGTGTCCATGGGATTAGCGGTCCTTAACAGCGGATCGGAGCATACGTGTGTGCGACGGCAGGGGGCGTCTATCGTGGACCTCACTTTTGCGTCCTCTCGCCTGTTACACCGTGTCCAGCAATGGAGAGTGGTGGTGGACGTAGAGACTCTGTCGGATCATAGATATATCCGGTATGATATCTCTGCGTTCCCTGCCACCCTGGAGAGAGAAAATCGGTCACCTAGAGGCAGTGGCCCGCGTTGGGTGCTAGGACGACTCGACAGAGACGCTGCCAAGGAGGCGGCCATAGTGGAGGCTTGGGCTGCAGGTTCCGATCCAGTCGAGGAGGTGGACGAGGAGACGGAGCGTCTTGGGGTTGCCTTTACTCGCGTTTGCGATGCGGCAATGCCCAGGGCTAAGCCTTTCCCGCCTCGGCGGCAAGTGTATTGGTGGCGCACAGAGCTTTGTGAGCTGCGAGAAGCCTGTGTACTTGCGCGCCGCCGATACACACGCTACAGAAGGAGGAGGGTCCGCGACCAGAGCATGGAGGATAGTCTGTACGAGGATTACAGGTCCGCCTGCAAAACTCTGCAGGTTGCCATCGCAGGGGCCAAAGAGGCGGCTTGGGAGAAGTGGCTAGGGACGCTTGATAGGGATCCTTGGGGAAGGCCATATCGCGTGGTTCGGCAAAAACTTCGACCCTGGGCTCCTCCGCTGACGACCAGCCTTCAGCCACAGCTGCTGGACCAAGTGGTGTGTACTCTTTTCCCTCAGCGGGATGAGTGGGTGCCACCACCCATGGTTAATACAAGATCAGAGCGGGATAACGAGGAGGATACAGTCCCCCCAGTGTCTGAGGTGGAATTCGGGGTGGCAGTTCTTAAACTTCGGTCAAAGAACACCGCCCCAGGACCAGATGGCGTTCCAGGGCGTGCCTTGGCTCTCACCCTGAAGGAAATGGGGGACAGGGTGAAGTCTTTATTCACCGCTTGCATGGAAAGAGGTCGGTTCCCGCAGGCATGGAAGACGGGAAAACTAGTTCTTCTTCGAAAGGAGGGGCGCCCGGCCGAGTTGCCGTCTGCCTATCGCCCCATCGTGCTACTCGATGAGGTGAGCAAGCTCTTTGAGCGTGTGCTCGCTGCTCGCCTGCACGAGAGCATGGAGCCTGGGTTGCACGACGCGCAGTTTGGCTTTCGCCGGGGCCGCTCAACCTTGGGCGCAATTGCGAGGGTCAGGGACCTTGCTGAAGAGGCGGTCTCCCAGGGCGGAGTGCTGTGGGCTGTGTCATTGGACATTTCCAATGCGTTCAACACTCTACCCTGGGAGACGGTGAAGGTAGCGCTGCAATACCACGGCGTGCCTCGGTACCTGCAGAAGGTCGTGGCTGACTACTTCGCCGGTAGAGCGGTCACGTTTCCGACAAAGGATGGCTGGGGTAGGAGAGCGATGTCGTGCGGTGTTCCACAGGGTTCGGTCCTTGGACCGCTCCTGTGGAACATCGGTTACGACTGGGTGCTACGTGGAGCCACTTTGCCGGGGGTCGGCGTAACGTGCTATGCGGATGACACTCTTGTGTCGGCCTTCGGCAAAACACATAGGGAAGCCGCCCGCCTCGCCACAGCGGGCGTTGCCCAAATGGTGCATAGGATCCGGGCTCTGGGACTAGAAGTGGCCCTCAATAAATCCGAGGTCCTAGTTTTTCATGGGCCTCGGAATGCGCCACCGCCTGGAACGGCGATAATGGTGGGTGGAACTTCCATCGTCGTTGGGCCAACGATGAAGTATCTTGGAATCGTCCTCGACGGCAGATGGAAGTTCGACGAACATTTCCGGCGCTTGGCTCCAAGATTGGTGGCTGCAGCTAGAGCGCTTGGAAGGATTCTTCCGAATCTGGGGGGTCCGGGAGGAGCATGCCGACGCTTGTACGCTGGTGTGGTACGCTCAATGGCGCTTTATGGAGCGCCAATATGGGCAGACGCGTTAAGTGCTCGTAACGTGCCATTGCTGCGACGCCCGCAGCGAGCTGTAGCACTCAGAGCAGCTCGAGCATATCGCACGGTGTCGCACACAGGAGCGTGTCTACTCGCTGGCAGCCCGCCGTGGGAACTTGAAGCAGAAGTCCTTGCGGCGGCGTACTGGAGAGTTATGGAGGCGCGTGAGATGGGTGACCATCTTCACCCACGCGAGATCGCGCAGTTGAGAAAAGAGGCGCGTGACTGTCTCTTCCTGAGGTGGTTGTCGTGGTTGGAGGCTTCGGAGGCCAGCCAGGATCTAGTGGCGGCGATACGACCTGTTCTGAGGCCGTGGGTCGAGCGCAAGCACGGCGCTCTCACCTTTCGTCTGACCCAGATGCTTACTGGCCACGGGTGCTTTGGCAAGTATCTGTATCGGGTGGTGGGTCGAGAGCAAACAGCGGAGTGCCACCACTGCACGGGAGGAGCAGTGGATACAGCAAAACACACGCGAGAAGAGTGCCCAGCATGGGTGGAGCCTCGCGCTGCTGTATCCGCAGTTATTGGGCGGGATTTGTCGTTGTCGACTATGGTCAACGCCATGGTCGACAGTGAAGAGGCCTGGAGTGCGGTCGCAACCTTCTGTGAAAATATACTAATCCAGAAGGAAACGGCCGAGCGGGAGCGAGAACAAGACCCGAACTCGCTCCCGATGCGTCGCAGGAGGCATGGCCGGCGACGTTTGGCCTACATGGCCCGAATGCCGACCTAGCGGGGATCTGCGGGCGATGGATCGGGGGGTCTGTCGCCTGCGCTGTTAGATCCGAAGAGTGAAGGTGCCCAAGTGTTCAGGGTGCCTTCATTGAAAGAAGTAGAGTGGAGGGGCTACGCCATCCCTCCAAAGTTGGGTTCGTAAGGACAAACGCTGACGGGGTCGCGGAAGTTTGCATAGCGTCCCCGTGACCCCATCATAAGCGACGAGAAGGAACACCCCAGGGGTTTTAGTCGGTATTAGGAGTCCGACATAACCACTTGGCCCCCCCCGGGCTGGGTGGTATCCATAAAGGATTTCCCCTGGGTCAAAAAAAAAAAAAAAAAAAAAAAAAAAAAAAAAAAGGTTAGGTTAGGTTAGGTTAGGTTAGGTTAGGTTAGGTTAGGTTAGGTTAGGTTAGGTTAGGTTAGGTTAGGTTAGGTTAGGTTAGGTTAGGTTAGGTTAGGTTAGGTTAGGTTAGGTTAGGTTAGGTTAGGTTAGGTTAGGTTAGGTTAGGTTAGGTTAGGTTAGGTTAGGTTAGGTTAGGTTAGGTTAGGTTAGGTTAGGTTAGGTTAGGTTAGGTTAGGTTAGGTTAGGTTAGGTTAGGTTAGGTTAGGTTAGGTTAGGTTAGGTTAGGTTAGGTTAGGTTAGGTTAGGTTAGGTTAGGTTAGGTTAGGTTAGGTTAGGTTAGGTTAGGTTAGGTTAGGTTAGGTTAGGTTAGGTTAGGTTAGGTTAGGTTAGGTTAGGTTAGGTTAGGTTAGGTTAGGTTAGGTTAGGTTAGGTTAGGTTAGGTTAGGTTAGGTTAGGTTAGGTTAGGTTAGGTTAGGTTAGGTTAGGTTAGGTTAGGTTAGGTTAGGTTAGGTTAGGTTAGGTTAGGTTAGGTTAGGTTAGGTTAGGTTAGGTTAGGTTAGGTTAGGTTAGGTTAGGTTAGGTTAGGTTAGGTTAGGTTAGGTTAGGTTAGGTTAGGTTAGGTTAGGTTAGGTTAGGTTAGGTTAGGTTAGGTTAGGTTAGGTTAGGTTAGGTTAGGTTAGGTTAGGTTAGGTTAGGTTAGGTTAGGTTAGGTTAGGTTAGGTTAGGTTAGGTTAGGTTAGGTTAGGTTAGGTTAGGTTAGGTTAGGTTAGGTTAGGTTAGGTTAGGTTAGGTTAGGTTAGGTTAGGTTAGGTTAGGTTAGGTTAGGTTAGGTTAGGTTAGGTTAGGTTAGGTTAGGTTAGGTTAGGTTAGGTTAGGTTAGGTTAGGTTAGGTTAGGTTAGGTTAGGTTAGGTTAGGTTAGGTTAGGTTAGGTTAGGTTAGGTTAGGTTAGGTTAGGTTAGGTTAGGTTAGGTTAGGTTAGGTTAGGTTAGGTTAGGTTAGGTTAGGTTAGGTTAGGTTAGGTTAGGTTAGGTTAGGTTAGGTTAGGTTAGGTTAGGTTAGGTTAGGTTAGGTTAGGTTAGGTTAGGTTAGGTTAGGTTAGGTTAGGTTAGGTTAGGTTAGGTTAGGTTAGGTTAGGTTAGGTTAGGTTAGGTTAGGTTAGGTTAGGTTAGGTTAGGTTAGGTTAGGTTAGGTTAGGTTAGGTTAGGTTAGGTTAGGTTAGGTTAGGTTAGGTTAGGTTAGGTTAGGTTAGGTTAGGTTAGGTTAGGTTAGGTTAGGTTAGGTTAGGTTAGGTTAGGTTAGGTTAGGTTAGGTTAGGTTAGGTTAGGTTAGGTTAGGTTAGGTTAGGTTAGGTTAGGTTAGGTTAGGTTAGGTTAGGTTAGGTTAGGTTAGGTTAGGTTAGGTTAGGTTAGGTTAGGTTAGGTTAGGTTAGGTTAGGTTAGGTTAGGTTAGGTTAGGTTAGGTTAGGTTAGGTTAGGTTAGGTTAGGTTAGGTTAGGTTAGGTTAGGTTAGGTTAGGTTAGGTTAGGTTAGGTTAGGTTAGGTTAGGTTAGGTTAGGTTAGGTTAGGTTAGGTTAGGTTAGGTTAGGTTAGGTTAGGTTAGGTTAGGTTAGGTTAGGTTAGGTTAGGTTAGGTTAGGTTAGGTTAGGTTAGGTTAGGTTAGGTTAGGTTAGGTTAGGTTAGGTTAGGTTAGGTTAGGTTAGGTTAGGTTAGGTTAGGTTAGGTTAGGTTAGGTTAGGTTAGGTTAGGTTAGGTTAGGTTAGGTTAGGTTAGGTTAGGTTAGGTTAGGTTAGGTTAGGTTAGGTTAGGTTAGGTTAGGTTAGGTTAGGTTAGGTTAGGTTAGGTTAGGTTAGGTTAGGTTAGGTTAGGTTAGGTTAGGTTAGGTTAGGTTAGGTTAGGTTAGGTTAGGTTAGGTTAGGTTAGGTTAGGTTAGGTTAGGTTAGGTTAGGTTAGGTTAGGTTAGGTTAGGTTAGGTTAGGTTAGGTTAGGTTAGGTTAGGTTAGGTTAGGTTAGGTTAGGTTAGGTTAGGTTAGGTTAGGTTAGGTTAGGTTAGGTTAGGTTAGGTTAGGTTAGGTTAGGTTAGGTTAGGTTAGGTTAGGTTAGGTTAGGTTAGGTTAGGTTAGGTTAGGTTAGGTTAGGTTAGGTTAGGTTAGGTTAGGTTAGGTTAGGTTAGGTTAGGTTAGGTTAGGTTAGGTTAGGTTAGGTTAGGTTAGGTTAGGTTAGGTTAGGTTAGGTTAGGTTAGGTTAGGTTAGGTTAGGTTAGGTTAGGTTAGGTTAGGTTAGGTTAGGTTAGGTTAGGTTAGGTTAGGTTAGGTTAGGTTAGGTTAGGTTAGGTTAGGTTAGGTTAGGTTAGGTTAGGTTAGGTTAGGTTAGGTTAGGTTAGGTTAGGTTAGGTTAGGTTAGGTTAGGTTAGGTTAGGTTAGGTTAGGTTAGGTTAGGTTAGGTTAGGTTAGGTTAGGTTAGGTTAGGTTAGGTTAGGTTAGGTTAGGTTAGGTTAGGTTAGGTTAGGTTAGGTTAGGTTAGGTTAGGTTAGGTTAGGTTAGGTTAGGTTAGGTTAGGTTAGGTTAGGTTAGGTTAGGTTAGGTTAGGTTAGGTTAGGTTAGGTTAGGTTAGGTTAGGTTAGGTTAGGTTAGGTTAGGTTAGGTTAGGTTAGGTTAGGTTAGGTTAGGTTAGGTTAGGTTAGGTTAGGTTAGGTTAGGTTAGGTTAGGTTAGGTTAGGTTAGGTTAGGTTAGGTTAGGTTAGGTTAGGTTAGGTTAGGTTAGGTTAGGTTAGGTTAGGTTAGGTTAGGTTAGGTTAGGTTAGGTTAGGTTAGGTTAGGTTAGGTTAGGTTAGGTTAGGTTAGGTTAGGTTAGGTTAGGTTAGGTTAGGTTAGGTTAGGTTAGGTTAGGTTAGGTTAGGTTAGGTTAGGTTAGGTTAGGTTAGGTTAGGTTAGGTTAGGTTAGGTTAGGTTAGGTTAGGTTAGGTTAGGTTAGGTTAGGTTAGGTTAGGTTAGGTTAGGTTAGGTTAGGTTAGGTTAGGTTAGGTTAGGTTAGGTTAGGTTAGGTTAGGTTAGGTTAGGTTAGGTTAGGTTAGGTTAGGTTAGGTTAGGTTAGGTTAGGTTAGGTTAGGTTAGGTTAGGTTAGGTTAGGTTAGGTTAGGTTAGGTTAGGTTAGGTTAGGTTAGGTTAGGTTAGGTTAGGTTAGGTTAGGTTAGGTTAGGTTAGGTTAGGTTAGGTTAGGTTAGGTTAGGTTAGGTTAGGTTAGGTTAGGTTAGGTTAGGTTAGGTTAGGTTAGGTTAGGTTAGGTTAGGTTAGGTTAGGTTAGGTTAGGTTAGGTTAGGTTAGGTTAGGTTAGGTTAGGTTAGGTTAGGTTAGGTTAGGTTAGGTTAGGTTAGGTTAGGTTAGGTTAGGTTAGGTTAGGTTAGGTTAGGTTAGGTTAGGTTAGGTTAGGTTAGGTTAGGTTAGGTTAGGTTAGGTTAGGTTAGGTTAGGTTAGGTTAGGTTAGGTTAGGTTAGGTTAGGTTAGGTTAGGTTAGGTTAGGTTAGGTTAGGTTAGGTTAGGTTAGGTTAGGTTAGGTTAGGTTAGGTTAGGTTAGGTTAGGTTAGGTTAGGTTAGGTTAGGTTAGGTTAGGTTAGGTTAGGTTAGGTTAGGTTAGGTTAGGTTAGGTTAGGTTAGGTTAGGTTAGGTTAGGTTAGGTTAGGTTAGGTTAGGTTAGGTTAGGTTAGGTTAGGTTAGGTTAGGTTAGGTTAGGTTAGGTTAGGTTAGGTTAGGTTAGGTTAGGTTAGGTTAGGTTAGGTTAGGTTAGGTTAGGTTAGGTTAGGTTAGGTTAGGTTAGGTTAGGTTAGGTTAGGTTAGGTTAGGTTAGGTTAGGTTAGGTTAGGTTAGGTTAGGTTAGGTTAGGTTAGGTTAGGTTAGGTTAGGTTAGGTTAGGTTAGGTTAGGTTAGGTTAGGTTAGGTTAGGTTAGGTTAGGTTAGGTTAGGTTAGGTTAGGTTAGGTTAGGTTAGGTTAGGTTAGGTTAGGTTAGGTTAGGTTAGGTTAGGTTAGGTTAGGTTAGGTTAGGTTAGGTTAGGTTAGGTTAGGTTAGGTTAGGTTAGGTTAGGTTAGGTTAGGTTAGGTTAGGTTAGGTTAGGTTAGGTTAGGTTAGGTTAGGTTAGGTTAGGTTAGGTTAGGTTAGGTTAGGTTAGGTTAGGTTAGGTTAGGTTAGGTTAGGTTAGGTTAGGTTAGGTTAGGTTAGGTTAGGTTAGGTTAGGTTAGGTTAGGTTAGGTTAGGTTAGGTTAGGTTAGGTTAGGTTAGGTTAGGTTAGGTTAGGTTAGGTTAGGTTAGGTTAGGTTAGGTTAGGTTAGGTTAGGTTAGGTTAGGTTAGGTTAGGTTAGGTTAGGTTAGGTTAGGTTAGGTTAGGTTAGGTTAGGTTAGGTTAGGTTAGGTTAGGTTAGGTTAGGTTAGGTTAGGTTAGGTTAGGTTAGGTTAGGTTAGGTTAGGTTAGGTTAGGTTAGGTTAGGTTAGGTTAGGTTAGGTTAGGTTAGGTTAGGTTAGGTTAGGTTAGGTTAGGTTAGGTTAGGTTAGGTTAGGTTAGGTTAGGTTAGGTTAGGTTAGGTTAGGTTAGGTTAGGTTAGGTTAGGTTAGGTTAGGTTAGGTTAGGTTAGGTTAGGTTAGGTTAGGTTAGGTTAGGTTAGGTTAGGTTAGGTTAGGTTAGGTTAGGTTAGGTTAGGTTAGGTTAGGTTAGGTTAGGTTAGGTTAGGTTAGGTTAGGTTAGGTTAGGTTAGGTTAGGTTAGGTTAGGTTAGGTTAGGTTAGGTTAGGTTAGGTTAGGTTAGGTTAGGTTAGGTTAGGTTAGGTTAGGTTAGGTTAGGTTAGGTTAGGTTAGGTTAGGTTAGGTTAGGTTAGGTTAGGTTAGGTTAGGTTAGGTTAGGTTAGGTTAGGTTAGGTTAGGTTAGGTTAGGTTAGGTTAGGTTAGGTTAGGTTAGGTTAGGTTAGGTTAGGTTAGGTTAGGTTAGGTTAGGTTAGGTTAGGTTAGGTTAGGTTAGGTTATGGTTAGGTTAGGTTAGGTTAGGTTAGGTTAGGTTAGGTTAGGTTAGGTTAGGTTAGGTTAGGTTAGGTTAGGTTAGGTTAGGTTAGGTTAGGTTAGGTTAGGTTAGGTTAGGTTAGGTTAGGTTAGGTTAGGTTAGGTTAGGTTAGGTTAGGTTAGGTTAGGTTAGGTTAGGTTAGGTTAGGTTAGGTTAGGTTAGGTTAGGTTAGGTTAGGTTAGGTTAGGTTAGGTTAGGTTAGGTTAGGTTAGGTTAGGTTAGGTTAGGTTAGGTTAGGTTAGGTTAGGTTAGGTTAGGTTAGGTTAGGTTAGGTTAGGTTAGGTTAGGTTAGGTTAGGTTAGGTTAGGTTAGGTTAGGTTAGGTTAGGTTAGGTTAGGTTAGGTTAGGTTAGGTTAGGTTAGGTTAGGTTAGGTTAGGTTAGGTTAGGTTAGGTTAGGTTAGGTTAGGTTAGGTTAGGTTAGGTTAGGTTAGGTTAGGTTAGGTTAGGTTAGGTTAGGTTAGGTTAGGTTAGGTTAGGTTAGGTTAGGTTAGGTTAGGTTAGGTTAGGT
>CAUEGR010000003.1:0-20000 GCA_958496245.1 Perizoma flavofasciatum
AGAAGAAGAAGAAGAAGAAGAAGAAGAAGAAGAAGAAGAAGAAGAAGAAGAAGAAGAAGAAGAAGAAGAAGAAGAAGAAGAAGAAGAAGAAGAAGAAGAAGAAGAAGAAGAAGAAGAAGAAGAAGAAGAAGAAGAAGAAGAAGAAGAAGAAGAAGAAGAAGAAGAAGAAGAAGAAGAAGAAGAAGAAGAAGAAGAAGAAGAAGAAGAAGAAGGTTAGGTTAGGTTAGGTTAGGTTAGGTTAGGTTTTTTTTTTTTTTTTTATCCCACTACCAAGTTTTATAATTTTAATTTTTCCCGCGATTTTATACGGGAGAGACTTTTGTGATCTTATTATTTATTTATTTATCTTTAGTTATTTTATTTGCTTTTTGATACTCTTGTATTGATTTGGTAGTGGGTTTTTATTTTTATTTTTTTTTTATGTATAATACAATATTTTATATAAAAATATATACTAGTTGAATTAAATTATACATATACAAACTTAATATTTATATTATATTTTATTGAAGTTTTTGAGGTTGTTTATTATATAATTGATGAAAATTTCAAAAGATTCTACTGCACTTTCTTTTTTTAACAATTCTTCAAGATTAAATGGGTTTATTTTTATATTATTGCATAAGTTTATGTGCTTGAATCTTTGTCGTTCAAATCTTATGCATTCTTTTAGCAAGTGGTTTATTGACTGCACACTTGTGTTGTCACAAGGACAAAGATCAGTGTGGCAAACTTTGAATCTATGGAGATATTCACGGTGCCAGCCATGACCTGTAAGGATTTGAGTTAGTGCGAATCCGGGCCTGATTACTGCGATAAGTGATCCAACAGTAGCCAGGCTCGGACACCATGCGCGGGTCTGAGCCCCTCTCTGGCTGGTTTGGTACAACCGATCGCTTGCTTCCGCTGATTCTTGTCTGACCTTTGCCCTTACGTAGCTTATTGGGAACTTGCAGTAGTCAGCCGCTTTGTGGGATTTGCCAGCCTCTTTTGCCGCTAAATCCGCTTCTTCGTTGCCAGCTAGGCCTACATGAGATTTGACCCACTTGAATTTGATTGATTTTGGGTGTCTATTAATAATTTTTTGTATTTCTGAAGCGAAAGTATTTGAAGAGTTAGGATTCTGGATTTCCAGTAAGCTAGAGAGGCTGTCAGAGTGGATAATAGCATCATTTTGGTTAGCAGAGCTGTTGATCATCCAGAAGCATGCTTTCTGAATTGCCAACAATTCAGCCTGAAAAACTGAGCAAGAATCATGGAGTTTAAACTTTTTGGTGATTTTGCCTCCACATGGAAGGTAGGCAACAAAGGCGGCCCCCACGTCCCTGTCATCAGTTTTGCTGCCGTCAGTATAAATCTTGACTGGTTCTTGAGAGTCGCAATCAACACTTATACTGACGTCATCCTGTTGATAAGTAAGATCGACTTCAGGTGGCCTCCTGAACGCCGGATGTAGCATGTCAGTTGGTTTCACAGGGTATTCTAGTTCAACGTCGTCAGGAAGAAATCGAGTCCGCCCCTCAAGCCTTGATCTCTCTATTTCAGTGCGTTCTCCTATTTTTAGGTGCAGTGGAGTAAATCCCGCCAAAGCGATAGCAGCATTAGCAGAGACGGTTCTAAAGCCACGGATCGCCTTCACTGCAAATCCGCGTTGGAAAGATCGGAGTGCGTTCTGTACGCACTGGAATCGGGCAGCAATGCCCCAGATGCCCGCAGCATAGGTCACTATTGGTTCGATGACATACTTATATATGGTGATTATGTTTTCAGTACTGATACCCCAAGTGGGTCGGACAAAGATACATAATTTGTTGTACACTTTCAAAGCTCTATTGATCGCAAAATGAGCATGTTGAGGTTAGGTTAGGTTAGGTTAGGTTAGGTTAGGTTAGGTTAGGTTAGGTTAGGTTAGGTTAGGTTAGGTTAGGTTAGGTTAGGTTAGGTTAGGTTAGGTTAGGTTAGGTTAGGTTAGGTTAGGTTAGGTTAGGTTAGGTTAGGTTAGGTTAGGTTAGGTTAGGTTAGGTTAGGTTAGGTTAGGTTAGGTTAGGTTAGGTTAGGTTAGGTTAGGTTAGGTTAGGTTAGGTTAGGTTAGGTTAGGTTAGGTTAGGTTAGGTTAGGTTAGGTTAGGTTAGGTTAGGTTAGGTTAGGTTAGGTTAGGTTAGGTTAGGTTAGGTTAGGTTAGGTTAGGTTAGGTTAGGTTAGGTTAGGTTAGGTTAGGTTAGGTTAGGTTAGGTTAGGTTAGGTTAGGTTAGGTTAGGTTAGGTTAGGTTAGGTTAGGTTAGGTTAGGTTAGGTTAGGTTAGGTTAGGTTAGGTTAGGTTAGGTTAGGTTAGGTTAGGTTAGGTTAGGTTAGGTTAGGTTAGGTTAGGTTAGGTTAGGTTAGGTTAGGTTAGGTTAGGTTAGGTTAGGTTAGGTTAGGTTAGGTTAGGTTAGGTTAGGTTAGGTTAGGTTAGGTTAGGTTAGGTTAGGTTAGGTTAGGTTAGGTTAGGTTAGGTTAGGTTAGGTTAGGTTAGGTTAGGTTAGGTTAGGTTAGGTTAGGTTAGGTTAGGTTAGGTTAGGTTAGGTTAGGTTAGGTTAGGTTAGGTTAGGTTAGGTTAGGTTAGGTTAGGTTAGGTTAGGTTAGGTTAGGTTAGGTTAGGTTAGGTTAGGTTAGGTTAGGTTAGGTTAGGTTAGGTTAGGTTAGGTTAGGTTAGGTTAGGTTAGGTTAGGTTAGGTTAGGTTAGGTTAGGTTAGGTTAGGTTAGGTTAGGTTAGGTTAGGTTAGGTTAGGTTAGGTTAGGTTAGGTTAGGTTAGGTTAGGTTAGGTTAGGTTAGGTTAGGTTAGGTTAGGTTAGGTTAGGTTAGGTTAGGTTAGGTTAGGTTAGGTTAGGTTAGGTTAGGTTAGGTTAGGTTAGGTTAGGTTAGGTTAGGTTAGGTTAGGTTAGGTTAGGTTAGGTTAGGTTAGGTTAGGTTAGGTTAGGTTAGGTTAGGTTAGGTTAGGTTAGGTTAGGTTAGGTTAGGTTAGGTTAGGTTAGGTTAGGTTAGGTTAGGTTAGGTTAGGTTAGGTTAGGTTAGGTTAGGTTAGGTTAGGTTAGGTTAGGTTAGGTTAGGTTAGGTTAGGTTAGGTTAGGTTAGGTTAGGTTAGGTTAGGTTAGGTTAGGTTAGGTTAGGTTAGGTTAGGTTAGGTTAGGTTAGGTTAGGTTAGGTTAGGTTAGGTTAGGTTAGGTTAGGTTAGGTTAGGTTAGGTTAGGTTAGGTTAGGTTAGGTTAGGTTAGGTTAGGTTAGGTTAGGTTAGGTTAGGTTAGGTTAGGTTAGGTTAGGTTAGGTTAGGTTAGGTTAGGTTAGGTTAGGTTAGGTTAGGTTAGGTTAGGTTAGGTTAGGTTAGGTTAGGTTAGGTTAGGTTAGGTTAGGTTAGGTTAGGTTAGGTTAGGTTAGGTTAGGTTAGGTTAGGTTAGGTTAGGTTAGGTTAGGTTAGGTTAGGTTAGGTTAGGTTAGGTTAGGTTAGGTTAGGTTAGGTTAGGTTAGGTTAGGTTAGGTTAGGTTAGGTTAGGTTAGGTTAGGTTAGGTTAGGTTAGGTTAGGTTAGGTTAGGTTAGGTTAGGTTAGGTTAGGTTAGGTTAGGTTAGGTTAGGTTAGGTTAGGTTAGGTTAGGTTAGGTTAGGTTAGGTTAGGTTAGGTTAGGTTAGGTTAGGTTAGGTTAGGTTAGGTTAGGTTAGGTTAGGTTAGGTTAGGTTAGGTTAGGTTAGGTTAGGTTAGGTTAGGTTAGGTTAGGTTAGGTTAGGTTAGGTTAGGTTAGGTTAGGTTAGGTTAGGTTAGGTTAGGTTAGGTTAGGTTAGGTTAGGTTAGGTTAGGTTAGGTTAGGTTAGGTTAGGTTAGGTTAGGTTAGGTTAGGTTAGGTTAGGTTAGGTTAGGTTAGGTTAGGTTAGGTTAGGTTAGGTTAGGTTAGGTTAGGTTAGGTTAGGTTAGGTTAGGTTAGGTTAGGTTAGGTTAGGTTAGGTTAGGTTAGGTTAGGTTAGGTTAGGTTAGGTTAGGTTAGGTTAGGTTAGGTTAGGTTAGGTTAGGTTAGGTTAGGTTAGGTTAGGTTAGGTTAGGTTAGGTTAGGTTAGGTTAGGTTAGGTTAGGTTAGGTTAGGTTAGGTTAGGTTAGGTTAGGTTAGGTTAGGTTAGGTTAGGTTAGGTTAGGTTAGGTTAGGTTAGGTTAGGTTAGGTTAGGTTAGGTTAGGTTAGGTTAGGTTAGGTTAGGTTAGGTTAGGTTAGGTTAGGTTAGGTTAGGTTAGGTTAGGTTAGGTTAGGTTAGGTTAGGTTAGGTTAGGTTAGGTTAGGTTAGGTTAGGTTAGGTTAGGTTAGGTTAGGTTAGGTTAGGTTAGGTTAGGTTAGGTTAGGTTAGGTTAGGTTAGGTTAGGTTAGGTTAGGTTAGGTTAGGTTAGGTTAGGTTAGGTTAGGTTAGGTTAGGTTAGGTTAGGTTAGGTTAGGTTAGGTTAGGTTAGGTTAGGTTAGGTTAGGTTAGGTTAGGTTAGGTTAGGTTAGGTTAGGTTAGGTTAGGTTAGGTTAGGTTAGGTTAGGTTAGGTTAGGTTAGGTTAGGTTAGGTTAGGTTAGGTTAGGTTAGGTTAGGTTAGGTTAGGTTAGGTTAGGTTAGGTTAGGTTAGGTTAGGTTAGGTTAGGTTAGGTTAGGTTAGGTTAGGTTAGGTTAGGTTAGGTTAGGTTAGGTTAGGTTAGGTTAGGTTAGGTTAGGTTAGGTTAGGTTAGGTTAGGTTAGGTTAGGTTAGGTTAGGTTAGGTTAGGTTAGGTTAGGTTAGGTTAGGTTAGGTTAGGTTAGGTTAGGTTAGGTTAGGTTAGGTTAGGTTAGGTTAGGTTAGGTTAGGTTAGGTTAGGTTAGGTTAGGTTAGGTTAGGTTAGGTTAGGTTAGGTTAGGTTAGGTTAGGTTAGGTTAGGTTAGGTTAGGTTAGGTTAGGTTAGGTTAGGTTAGGTTAGGTTAGGTTAGGTTAGGTTAGGTTAGGTTAGGTTAGGTTAGGTTAGGTTAGGTTAGGTTAGGTTAGGTTAGGTTAGGTTAGGTTAGGTTAGGTTAGGTTAGGTTAGGTTAGGTTAGGTTAGGTTAGGTTAGGTTAGGTTAGGTTAGGTTAGGTTAGGTTAGGTTAGGTTAGGTTAGGTTAGGTTAGGTTAGGTTAGGTTAGGTTAGGTTAGGTTAGGTTAGGTTTTTTTTTTTTTTTTTTTTTTTTTTTTTTTTTTTGGCGCCTACCAGACCATGTTCCCATGGCCATCGTTGGCTAGCCTACCTCTTCCTCTGACGTAATCAGAGCCTTTGCTTTCTGATTCGTGTTCCTAAACTCTTTCTAGTCTTACCTATTTTTGGGATGTATGGGGGTTGTTTAACACTTTATTTCTTATTTACCTAGTTTACATATTCTTATTCCTAGTTTATAATTTTCTTAGTTTTTAACTTATATTTAATAACTTATGTCTATTTCTTCTTACTTTGTATTTACAAGGGTTATTTTTCTTATTCTAAATAATATTTTAATTTTAGTTTACAGCTTAATTTAGACAGGGATTTCGAGGGTTACACATTTGTAGCTTTTATACATGTTTATGTCTTAGGTGTTTTAATTCTTATTCTCTAATTTATATAAATGCTGGTTTAATATATATCTATTTATATATATTTTCAACATTACTTATTTATCCTTACTTATTTCTTTTTATTACCTTATTTGCTATGTTTACACAAAATGATATGAATTCATTTCTACGTTCCTTATCTCTTATTAGCTCGGATATTGTTTCGGGCTCAAATTTTATGTTAAGGCTTTGCTCGAACTCGTATCTATCCTTACCATTTGCAGGGCATTCAAACAGAACGTGTTTTACGGTCTCAGATATTCCAGGTTCACAGACACACGATGGGTCTTCCTTACACTTGAACCGGTTCAAGTATTCTGAAAACCCACCGTGCCCTGTCATCACTTGTGTAAGTACCCCAGTTGGCTCTACCTGTCTAATCGTTTTAAAAGCCTGAACCGCATCCGGGAAGAACATTTTAGTCATTGCTGCAGTCTCACCTGTTTTGTATCTCCGATTCCATTCGAAAAGCGTCACCCCGCGGATCTGACGCTTGACGAATGAGATCGGACATTGGTCGTAGTCAGGTCGGGTTTTTGTTTTAAGAGCTGCTTCTTTGGCCAATTGATCAGCGCGCTCGTTTCCTACTAAACCTGCGTGTGCCTTGATCCAGTAAAGGGAGACATTTTTGTGCTGGTGCCTGCATAATCTTAGGTTTTCGCGAATTTCGACTGCCAGTGGATGGGTGGAGCTGTTATTTGTTATGGTCTCGAGTGAGGATCTTGAGTCACTGTATACGCCGAAGCTTTTTTCTGGGCTCTTCAGAACCTCCTTCATGGCTTTGCATATGGCCAGCAATTCAGCTTGGTAGACCGTGCAGTAGGACGATAGCTTTAATTTATGGGCTTTGGTTTCAGCCTCATTATTCCATAAGGATAATGCTGCTCCAACCTTGCCTTCAATTTTGCTACCGTCCGTAAATATTCTGACTGCGTGGTGACTATGGTTATCAACTTGTTCTTGGTCTACCAGTAATATGAATTCCAGGTCCATATGTTCTGCCGGATGAGGGGTGTCAGCAAACGCAACCATTCGCTCCACCTCCCTGTCTCCTAGTGTTGGCTGGGATACGCCTCTCTTTGCCTCATACAGGGCGGCTGCCTCTTGTATTCTGAGGTCGAGAGGGAGCATTCCAGCCAGCACCAGTGCCGAGTGTAGGGAGACGGTGCGATAGGCTTTGCATAGCTTCTGGGCAAAGCCTCTTTGGACTACGTTTAGCTGTTTCCGAATGCCCAGTTTTTCAGCTGCAGGCGCCCAGACATTGGCTGCGTATAGAATGACTGGTTCTACGACAGCCGTGTAGATTGTGCGTATTACCTCTGGGTGGAGACCCCAGCTTATCTTGGCAGCTCTAGACAACTGCTTGTACAGGTTCAACGCCTTCTTGCATGCACTTGCTGCGTGGTTGTTGAACGTGAGCTTGTCGTCTATTATGAGCCCCAAGAGTTTAATCTCCTTTGAAATGCTTATGTCGATCCCACCCATGTTCAGGAGTGGGGTATCATATTTGAGCTTTCGCGTTAGGATCATCGCATTTGTTTTGTGCGGTGCGAACTTTAGTTTGTTTTTTACACCCCACTCCTGGACATATGCGAGAGCGGCATTAGCATTTCGTTGCACCTCCATAGCTGTATTCCCGTCAAACAGCAGGACCACGTCGTCAGCGAAAGCCTGACAGTAATCTCCTCGCTGTTCGAGTCCCTTTAGCAATGGGTCGAGGAGCAAGTTCCAGAGGATGGGACCTCCAATCGACCCCTGGACACATCCCTTGGTGGTGTCTCTGATGACTTCCTGCCCGGCGTACCTGAGTCTCACTCTCCTGTTTTTCAGGTAGCTGTCCATTATCCTCCTGATGTTTATTGGACATCGTTCCTCAGCCAGCCTAACCCTAATTGCGGGCCACCATGCGCTATCGAAGGCTCCCTCTATGTCCAGGGACACCATTGCAATGAGTTTTTTCTGTTTCAGCTTTTCGCGTATGTAAGTTATGAGGGCATAGAGGGAGTCTTCCGTACTTTTTTGGGGCGTGAATCCGTACTGGCGAGTACTGAGTTTCGGGATCAGGTGCCATTTTATCCTACCTACTACCAGCTTTTCCAAGATTTTTCCCATCACTGGCAGCAGTCCTATTGGCCTATAAGATTTGGGTTCCGTATACCGTTCTTTTCCCGGTTTTCTAAGCACCACTACAGTAGCCTCCTTCCAGATATTCGGGAAGTGGCCTAGCTCTAGACACTTATTTGCGAGTGATAGGTAAAGTTCAAGGTCCTGGATAATCGCGTGCTTGCAGATGTCAGATGTCAAACCATCTGAGCCCGGGGCTTTCTTAGGGTTGAAACTGTTTACCGCAACTCTAAGCTATCACCAGCAAACGAGAGAAGCAGCTGATAAAGTAAATACGATGGGGCATGATGAACACTATGACCCGCCATTTACCACTGAAGGTTAGGTTAGGTTAGGTTAGGTTAGGTTAGGTTAGGTTAGGTTAGGTTAGGTTAGGTTAGGTTAGGTTAGGTTAGGTTAGGTTAGGTTAGGTTAGGTTAGGTTAGGTTAGGTTAGGTTAGGTTAGGTTAGGTTAGGTTAGGTTAGGTTAGGTTAGGTTAGGTTAGGTTAGGTTAGGTTAGGTTAGGTTAGGTTAGGTTAGGTTAGGTTAGGTTAGGTTAGGTTAGGTTAGGTTAGGTTAGGTTAGGTTAGGTTAGGTTAGGTTAGGTTAGGTTAGGTTAGGTTAGGTTAGGTTAGGTTAGGTTAGGTTAGGTTAGGTTAGGTTAGGTTAGGTTAGGTTAGGTTAGGTTAGGTTAGGTTAGGTTAGGTTAGGTTAGGTTAGGTTAGGTTAGGTTAGGTTAGGTTAGGTTAGGTTAGGTTAGGTTAGGTTAGGTTAGGTTAGGTTAGGTTAGGTTAGGTTAGGTTAGGTTAGGTTAGGTTAGGTTAGGTTAGGTTAGGTTAGGTTAGGTTAGGTTAGGTTAGGTTAGGTTAGGTTAGGTTAGGTTAGGTTAGGTTAGGTTAGGTTAGGTTAGGTTAGGTTAGGTTAGGTTAGGTTAGGTTAGGTTAGGTTAGGTTAGGTTAGGTTAGGTTAGGTTAGGTTAGGTTAGGTTAGGTTAGGTTAGGTTAGGTTAGGTTAGGTTAGGTTAGGTTAGGTTAGGTTAGGTTAGGTTAGGTTAGGTTAGGTTAGGTTAGGTTAGGTTAGGTTAGGTTAGGTTAGGTTAGGTTAGGTTAGGTTAGGTTAGGTTAGGTTAGGTTAGGTTAGGTTAGGTTAGGTTAGGTTAGGTTAGGTTAGGTTAGGTTAGGTTAGGTTAGGTTAGGTTAGGTTAGGTTAGGTTAGGTTAGGTTAGGTTAGGTTAGGTTAGGTTAGGTTAGGTTAGGTTAGGTTAGGTTAGGTTAGGTTAGGTTAGGTTAGGTTAGGTTAGGTTAGGTTAGGTTAGGTTAGGTTAGGTTAGGTTAGGTTAGGTTAGGTTAGGTTAGGTTAGGTTAGGTTAGGTTAGGTTAGGTTAGGTTAGGTTAGGTTAGGTTAGGTTAGGTTAGGTTAGGTTAGGTTAGGTTAGGTTAGGTTAGGTTAGGTTAGGTTAGGTTAGGTTAGGTTAGGTTAGGTTAGGTTAGGTTAGGTTAGGTTAGGTTAGGTTAGGTTAGGTTAGGTTAGGTTAGGTTAGGTTAGGTTAGGTTAGGTTAGGTTAGGTTAGGTTAGGTTAGGTTAGGTTAGGTTAGGTTAGGTTAGGTTAGGTTAGGTTAGGTTAGGTTAGGTTAGGTTAGGTTAGGTTAGGTTAGGTTAGGTTAGGTTAGGTTAGGTTAGGTTAGGTTAGGTTAGGTTAGGTTAGGTTAGGTTAGGTTAGGTTAGGTTAGGTTAGGTTAGGTTAGGTTAGGTTAGGTTAGGTTAGGTTAGGTTAGGTTAGGTTAGGTTAGGTTAGGTTAGGTTAGGTTAGGTTAGGTTAGGTTAGGTTAGGTTAGGTTAGGTTAGGTTAGGTTAGGTTAGGTTAGGTTAGGTTAGGTTAGGTTAGGTTAGGTTAGGTTAGGTTAGGTTAGGTTAGGTTAGGTTAGGTTAGGTTAGGTTAGGTTAGGTTAGGTTAGGTTAGGTTAGGTTAGGTTAGGTTAGGTTAGGTTAGGTTAGGTTAGGTTAGGTTAGGTTAGGTTAGGTTAGGTTAGGTTAGGTTAGGTTAGGTTAGGTTAGGTTAGGTTAGGTTAGGTTAGGTTAGGTTAGGTTAGGTTAGGTTAGGTTAGGTTAGGTTAGGTTAGGTTAGGTTAGGTTAGGTTAGGTTAGGTTAGGTTAGGTTAGGTTAGGTTAGGTTAGGTTAGGTTAGGTTAGGTTAGGTTAGGTTAGGTTAGGTTAGGTTAGGTTAGGTTAGGTTAGGTTAGGTTAGGTTAGGTTAGGTTAGGTTAGGTTAGGTTAGGTTAGGTTAGGTTAGGTTAGGTTAGGTTAGGTTAGGTTAGGTTAGGTTAGGTTAGGTTAGGTTAGGTTAGGTTAGGTTAGGTTAGGTTAGGTTAGGTTAGGTTAGGTTAGGTTAGGTTAGGTTAGGTTAGGTTAGGTTAGGTTAGGTTAGGTTAGGTTAGGTTAGGTTAGGTTAGGTTAGGTTAGGTTAGGTTAGGTTAGGTTAGGTTAGGTTAGGTTAGGTTAGGTTAGGTTAGGTTAGGTTAGGTTAGGTTAGGTTAGGTTAGGTTAGGTTAGGTTAGGTTAGGTTAGGTTAGGTTAGGTTAGGTTAGGTTAGGTTAGGTTAGGTTAGGTTAGGTTAGGTTAGGTTAGGTTAGGTTAGGTTAGGTTAGGTTAGGTTAGGTTAGGTTAGGTTAGGTTAGGTTAGGTTAGGTTAGGTTAGGTTAGGTTAGGTTAGGTTAGGTTAGGTTAGGTTAGGTTAGGTTAGGTTAGGTTAGGTTAGGTTAGGTTAGGTTAGGTTAGGTTAGGTTAGGTTAGGTTAGGTTAGGTTAGGTTAGGTTAGGTTAGGTTAGGTTAGGTTAGGTTAGGTTAGGTTAGGTTAGGTTAGGTTAGGTTAGGTTAGGTTAGGTTAGGTTAGGTTAGGTTAGGTTAGGTTAGGTTAGGTTAGGTTAGGTTAGGTTAGGTTAGGTTAGGTTAGGTTAGGTTAGGTTAGGTTAGGTTAGGTTAGGTTAGGTTAGGTTAGGTTAGGTTAGGTTAGGTTAGGTTAGGTTAGGTTAGGTTAGGTTAGGTTAGGTTAGGTTAGGTTAGGTTAGGTTAGGTTAGGTTAGGTTAGGTTAGGTTAGGTTAGGTTAGGTTAGGTTAGGTTAGGTTAGGTTAGGTTAGGTTAGGTTAGGTTAGGTTAGGTTAGGTTAGGTTAGGTTAGGTTAGGTTAGGTTAGGTTAGGTTAGGTTAGGTTAGGTTAGGTTAGGTTAGGTTAGGTTAGGTTAGGTTAGGTTAGGTTAGGTTAGGTTAGGTTAGGTTAGGTTAGGTTAGGTTAGGTTAGGTTAGGTTAGGTTAGGTTAGGTTAGGTTAGGTTAGGTTAGGTTAGGTTAGGTTAGGTTAGGTTAGGTTAGGTTAGGTTAGGTTAGGTTAGGTTAGGTTAGGTTAGGTTAGGTTAGGTTAGGTTAGGTTAGGTTAGGTTAGGTTAGGTTAGGTTAGGTTAGGTTAGGTTAGGTTAGGTTAGGTTAGGTTAGGTTAGGTTAGGTTAGGTTAGGTTAGGTTAGGTTAGGTTAGGTTAGGTTAGGTTAGGTTAGGTTAGGTTAGGTTAGGTTAGGTTAGGTTAGGTTAGGTTAGGTTAGGTTAGGTTAGGTTAGGTTAGGTTAGGTTAGGTTAGGTTAGGTTAGGTTAGGTTAGGTTAGGTTAGGTTAGGTTAGGTTAGGTTAGGTTAGGTTAGGTTAGGTTAGGTTAGGTTAGGTTAGGTTAGGTTAGGTTAGGTTAGGTTAGGTTAGGTTAGGTTAGGTTAGGTTAGGTTAGGTTAGGTTAGGTTAGGTTAGGTTAGGTTAGGTTAGGTTAGGTTAGGTTAGGTTAGGTTAGGTTAGGTTAGGTTAGGTTAGGTTAGGTTAGGTTAGGTTAGGTTAGGTTAGGTTAGGTTAGGTTAGGTTAGGTTAGGTTAGGTTAGGTTAGGTTAGGTTAGGTTAGGTTAGGTTAGGTTAGGTTAGGTTAGGTTAGGTTAGGTTAGGTTAGGTTAGGTTAGGTTAGGTTAGGTTAGGTTAGGTTAGGTTAGGTTAGGTTAGGTTAGGTTAGGTTAGGTTAGGTTAGGTTAGGTTAGGTTAGGTTAGGTTAGGTTAGGTTAGGTTAGGTTAGGTTAGGTTAGGTTAGGTTAGGTTAGGTTAGGTTAGGTTAGGTTAGGTTAGGTTAGGTTAGGTTAGGTTAGGTTAGGTTAGGTTAGGTTAGGTTAGGTTAGGTTAGGTTAGGTTAGGTTAGGTTAGGTTAGGTTAGGTTAGGTTAGGTTAGGTTAGGTTAGGTTAGGTTAGGTTAGGTTAGGTTAGGTTAGGTTAGGTTAGGTTAGGTTAGGTTAGGTTAGGTTAGGTTAGGTTAGGTTAGGTTAGGTTAGGTTAGGTTAGGTTAGGTTAGGTTAGGTTAGGTTAGGTTAGGTTAGGTTAGGTTAGGTTAGGTTAGGTTAGGTTAGGTTAGGTTAGGTTAGGTTAGGTTAGGTTAGGTTAGGTTAGGTTAGGTTAGGTTAGGTTAGGTTAGGTTAGGTTAGGTTAGGTTAGGTTAGGTTAGGTTAGGTTAGGTTAGGTTAGGTTAGGTTAGGTTAGGTTAGGTTAGGTTAGGTTAGGTTAGGTTAGGTTAGGTTAGGTTAGGTTAGGTTAGGTTAGGTTAGGTTAGGTTAGGTTAGGTTAGGTTAGGTTAGGTTAGGTTAGGTTAGGTTAGGTTAGGTTAGGTTAGGTTAGGTTAGGTTAGGTTAGGTTAGGTTAGGTTAGGTTAGGTTAGGTTAGGTTAGGTTAGGTTAGGTTAGGTTAGGTTAGGTTAGGTTAGGTTAGGTTAGGTTAGGTTAGGTTAGGTTAGGTTAGGTTAGGTTAGGTTAGGTTAGGTTAGGTTAGGTTAGGTTAGGTTAGGTTAGGTTAGGTTAGGTTAGGTTAGGTTAGGTTAGGTTAGGTTAGGTTAGGTTAGGTTAGGTTAGGTTAGGTTAGGTTAGGTTAGGTTAGGTTAGGTTAGGTTAGGTTAGGTTAGGTTAGGTTAGGTTAGGTTAGGTTAGGTTAGGTTAGGTTAGGTTAGGTTAGGTTAGGTTAGGTTAGGTTAGGTTAGGTTAGGTTAGGTTAGGTTAGGTTAGGTTAGGTTAGGTTAGGTTAGGTTAGGTTAGGTTAGGTTAGGTTAGGTTAGGTTAGGTTAGGTTAGGTTAGGTTAGGTTAGGTTAGGTTAGGTTAGGTTAGGTTAGGTTAGGTTAGGTTAGGTTAGGTTAGGTTAGGTTAGGTTAGGTTAGGTTAGGTTAGGTTAGGTTAGGTTAGGTTAGGTTAGGTTAGGTTAGGTTAGGTTAGGTTAGGTTAGGTTAGGTTAGGTTAGGTTAGGTTAGGTTAGGTTAGGTTAGGTTAGGTTAGGTTAGGTTAGGTTAGGTTAGGTTAGGTTAGGTTAGGTTAGGTTAGGTTAGGTTAGGTTAGGTTAGGTTAGGTTAGGTTAGGTTAGGTTAGGTTAGGTTAGGTTAGGTTAGGTTAGGTTAGGTTAGGTTAGGTTAGGTTAGGTTAGGTTAGGTTAGGTTAGGTTAGGTTAGGTTAGGTTAGGTTAGGTTAGGTTAGGTTAGGTTAGGTTAGGTTAGGTTAGGTTAGGTTAGGTTAGGTTAGGTTAGGTTAGGTTAGGTTAGGTTAGGTTAGGTTAGGTTAGGTTAGGTTAGGTTAGGTTAGGTTAGGTTAGGTTAGGTTAGGTTAGGTTAGGTTAGGTTAGGTTAGGTTAGGTTAGGTTAGGTTAGGTTAGGTTAGGTTAGGTTAGGTTAGGTTAGGTTAGGTTAGGTTAGGTTAGGTTAGGTTAGGTTAGGTTAGGTTAGGTTAGGTTAGGTTAGGTTAGGTTAGGTTAGGTTAGGTTAGGTTAGGTTAGGTTAGGTTAGGTTAGGTTAGGTTAGGTTAGGTTAGGTTAGGTTAGGTTAGGTTAGGTTAGGTTAGGTTAGGTTAGGTTAGGTTAGGTTAGGTTAGGTTAGGTTAGGTTAGGTTAGGTTAGGTTAGGTTAGGTTAGGTTAGGTTAGGTTAGGTTAGGTTAGGTTAGGTTAGGTTAGGTTAGGTTAGGTTAGGTTAGGTTAGGTTAGGTTAGGTTAGGTTAGGTTAGGTTAGGTTAGGTTAGGTTAGGTTAGGTTAGGTTAGGTTAGGTTAGGTTGGTTAGGTTAGGTTAGGTTAGGTTAGGTTAGGTTAGGTTAGGTTAGGTTAGGTTAGGTTAGGTTAGGTTGGTTAGGTTAGGTTAGGTTAGGTTAGGTTAGGTTAGGTTAGGTTAGGTTAGGTTAGGTTAGGTTAGGTTAGGTTAGGTTAGGTTAGGTTAGGTTAGGTTAGGTTAGGTTAGGTTAGGTTAGGTTAGGTTAGGTTAGGTTAGGTTAGGTTAGGTTAGGTTAGGTTAGGTTAGGTTAGGTTAGGTTAGGTTAGGTTAGGTTAGGTTAGGTTAGGTTAGGTTAGGTTAGGTTAGGTTAGGTTAGGTTAGGTTAGGTTAGGTTAGGTTAGGTTAGGTTAGGTTAGGTTAGGTTAGGTTAGGTTAGGTTAGGTTAGGTTAGGTTAGGTTAGGTTAGGTTAGGTTAGGTTAGGTTAGGTTAGGTTAGGTTAGGTTAGGTTAGGTTAGGTTAGGTTAGGTTAGGTTAGGTTAGGTTAGGTTAGGTTAGGTTAGGTTAGGTTAGGTTAGGTTAGGTTAGGTTAGGTTAGGTTAGGTTAGGTTAGGTTAGGTTAGGTTAGGTTAGGTTAGGTTAGGTTAGGTTAGGTTAGGTTAGGTTAGGTTAGGTTAGGTTAGGTTAGGTTAGGTTAGGTTAGGTTAGGTTAGGTTAGGTTAGGTTAGGTTAGGTTAGGTTAGGTTAGGTTAGGTTAGGTTAGGTTAGGTTAGGTTAGGTTAGGTTAGGTTAGGTTAGGTTAGGTTAGGTTAGGTTAGGTTAGGTTAGGTTAGGTTAGGTTAGGTTAGGTTAGGTTAGGTTAGGTTAGGTTAGGTTAGGTTAGGTTAGGTTAGGTTAGGTTAGGTTAGGTTAGGTTAGGTTAGGTTAGGTTAGGTTAGGTTAGGTTAGGTTAGGTTAGGTTAGGTTAGGTTAGGTTAGGTTAGGTTAGGTTAGGTTAGGTTAGGTTAGGTTAGGTTAGGTTAGGTTAGGTTAGGTTAGGTTAGGTTAGGTTAGGTTAGGTTAGGTTAGGTTAGGTTAGGTTAGGTTAGGTTAGGTTAGGTTAGGTTAGGTTAGGTTAGGTTAGGTTAGGTTAGGTTAGGTTAGGTTAGGTTAGGTTAGGTTAGGTTAGGTTAGGTTAGGTTAGGTTAGGTTAGGTTAGGTTAGGTTAGGTTAGGTTAGGTTAGGTTAGGTTAGGTTAGGTTAGGTTAGGTTAGGTTAGGTTAGGTTAGGTTAGGTTAGGTTAGGTTAGGTTAGGTTAGGTTAGGTTAGGTTAGGTTAGGTTAGGTTAGGTTAGGTTAGGTTAGGTTAGGTTAGGTTAGGTTAGGTTAGGTTAGGTTAGGTTAGGTTAGGTTAGGTTAGGTTAGGTTAGGTTAGGTTAGGTTAGGTTAGGTTAGGTTAGGTTAGGTTAGGTTAGGTTAGGTTAGGTTAGGTTAGGTTAGGTTAGGTTAGGTTAGGTTAGGTTAGGTTAGGTTAGGTTAGGTTAGGTTAGGTTAGGTTAGGTTAGGTTAGGTTAGGTTAGGTTAGGTTAGGTTAGGTTAGGTTAGGTTAGGTTAGGTTAGGTTAGGTTAGGTTAGGTTAGGTTAGGTTAGGTTAGGTTAGGTTAGGTTAGGTTAGGTTAGGTTAGGTTAGGTTAGGTTAGGTTAGGTTAGGTTAGGTTAGGTTAGGTTAGGTTAGGTTAGGTTAGGTTAGGTTAGGTTAGGTTAGGTTAGGTTAGGTTAGGTTAGGTTAGGTTAGGTTAGGTTAGGTTAGGTTAGGTTAGGTTAGGTTAGGTTAGGTTAGGTTAGGTTAGGTTAGGTTAGGTTAGGTTAGGTTAGGTTAGGTTAGGTTAGGTTAGGTTAGGTTAGGTTAGGTTAGGTTAGGTTAGGTTAGGTTAGGTTAGGTTAGGTTAGGTTAGGTTAGGTTAGGTTAGGTTAGGTTAGGTTAGGTTAGGTTAGGTTAGGTTAGGTTAGGTTAGGTTAGGTTAGGTTAGGTTAGGTTAGGTTAGGTTAGGTTAGGTTAGGTTAGGTTAGGTTAGGTTAGGTTAGGTTAGGTTAGGTTAGGTTAGGTTAGGTTAGGTTAGGTTAGGTTAGGTTAGGTTAGGTTAGGTTAGGTTAGGTTAGGTTAGGTTAGGTTAGGTTAGGTTAGGTTAGGTTAGGTTAGGTTAGGTTAGGTTAGGTTAGGTTAGGTTAGGTTAGGTTAGGTTAGGTTAGGTTAGGTTAGGTTAGGTTAGGTTAGGTTAGGTTAGGTTAGGTTAGGTTAGGTTAGGTTAGGTTAGGTTAGGTTAGGTTAGGTTAGGTTAGGTTAGGTTAGGTTAGGTTAGGTTAGGTTAGGTTAGGTTAGGTTAGGTTAGGTTAGGTTAGGTTAGGTTAGGTTAGGTTAGGTTAGGTTAGGTTAGGTTAGGTTAGGTTAGGTTAGGTTAGGTTAGGTTAGGTTAGGTTAGGTTAGGTTAGGTTAGGTTAGGTTAGGTTAGGTTAGGTTAGGTTAGGTTAGGTTAGGTTAGGTTAGGTTAGGTTAGGTTAGGTTAGGTTAGGTTAGGTTAGGTTAGGTTAGGTTAGGTTAGGTTAGGTTAGGTTAGGTTAGGTTAGGTTAGGTTAGGTTAGGTTAGGTTAGGTTAGGTTAGGTTAGGTTAGGTTAGGTTAGGTTAGGTTAGGTTAGGTTAGGTTAGGTTAGGTTAGGTTAGGTTAGGTTAGGTTAGGTTAGGTTAGGTTAGGTTAGGTTAGGTTAGGTTAGGTTAGGTTAGGTTAGGTTAGGTTAGGTTAGGTTAGGTTAGGTTAGGTTAGGTTAGGTTAGGTTAGGTTAGGTTAGGTTAGGTTAGGTTAGGTTAGGTTAGGTTAGGTTAGGTTAGGTTAGGTTAGGTTAGGTTAGGTTAGGTTAGGTTAGGTTAGGTTAGGTTAGGTTAGGTTAGGTTAGGTTAGGTTAGGTTAGGTTAGGTTAGGTTAGGTTAGGTTAGGTTAGGTTAGGTTAGGTTAGGTTAGGTTAGGTTAGGTTAGGTTAGGTTAGGTTAGGTTAGGTTAGGTTAGGTTAGGTTAGGTTAGGTTAGGTTAGGTTAGGTTAGGTTAGGTTAGGTTAGGTTAGGTTAGGTTAGGTTAGGTTAGGTTAGGTTAGGTTAGGTTAGGTTAGGTTAGGTTAGGTTAGGTTAGGTTAGGTTAGGTTAGGTTAGGTTAGGTTAGGTTAGGTTAGGTTAGGTTAGGTTAGGTTAGGTTAGGTTAGGTTAGGTTAGGTTAGGTTAGGTTAGGTTAGGTTAGGTTAGGTTAGGTTAGGTTAGGTTAGGTTAGGTTAGGTTAGGTTAGGTTAGGTTAGGTTAGGTTAGGTTAGGTTAGGTTAGGTTAGGTTAGGTTAGGTTAGGTTAGGTTAGGTTAGGTTAGGTTAGGTTAGGTTAGGTTAGGTTAGGTTAGGTTAGGTTAGGTTAGGTTAGGTTAGGTTAGGTTAGGTTAGGTTAGGTTAGGTTAGGTTAGGTTAGGTTAGGTTAGGTTAGGTTAGGTTAGGTTAGGTTAGGTTAGGTTAGGTTAGGTTAGGTTAGGTTAGGTTAGGTTAGGTTAGGTTAGGTTAGGTTAGGTTAGGTTAGGTTAGGTTAGGTTAGGTTAGGTTAGGTTAGGTTAGGTTAGGTTAGGTTAGGTTAGGTTAGGTTAGGTTAGGTTAGGTTAGGTTAGGTTAGGTTAGGTTAGGTTAGGTTAGGTTAGGTTAGGTTAGGTTAGGTTAGGTTAGGTTAGGTTAGGTTAGGTTAGGTTAGGTTAGGTTAGGTTAGGTTAGGTTAGGTTAGGTTAGGTTAGGTTAGGTTAGGTTAGGTTAGGTTAGGTTAGGTTAGGTTAGGTTAGGTTAGGTTAGGTTAGGTTAGGTTAGGTTAGGTTAGGTTAGGTTAGGTTAGGTTAGGTTAGGTTAGGTTAGGTTAGGTTAGGTTAGGTTAGGTTAGGTTAGGTTAGGTTAGGTTAGGTTAGGTTAGGTTAGGTTAGGTTAGGTTAGGTTAGGTTAGGTTAGGTTAGGTTAGGTTAGGTTAGGTTAGGTTAGGTTAGGTTAGGTTAGGTTAGGTTAGGTTAGGTTAGGTTAGGTTAGGTTAGGTTAGGTTAGGTTAGGTTAGGTTAGGTTAGGTTAGGTTAGGTTAGGTTAGGTTAGGTTAGGTTAGGTTAGGTTAGGTTAGGTTAGGTTAGGTTAGGTTAGGTTAGGTTAGGTTAGGTTAGGTTAGGTTAGGTTAGGTTAGGTTAGGTTAGGTTAGGTTAGGTTAGGTTAGGTTAGGTTAGGTTAGGTTAGGTTAGGTTAGGTTAGGTTAGGTTAGGTTAGGTTAGGTTAGGTTAGGTTAGGTTAGGTTAGGTTAGGTTAGGTTAGGTTAGGTTAGGTTAGGTTAGGTTAGGTTAGGTTAGGTTAGGTTAGGTTAGGTTAGGTTAGGTTAGGTTAGGTTAGGTTAGGTTAGGTTAGGTTAGGTTAGGTTAGGTTAGGTTAGGTTAGGTTAGGTTAGGTTAGGTTAGGTTAGGTTAGGTTAGGTTAGGTTAGGTTAGGTTAGGTTAGGTTAGGTTAGGTTAGGTTAGGTTAGGTTAGGTTAGGTTAGGTTAGGTTAGGTTAGGTTAGGTTAGGTTAGGTTAGGTTAGGTTAGGTTAGGTTAGGTTAGGTTAGGTTAGGTTAGGTTAGGTTAGGTTAGGTTAGGTTAGGTTAGGTTAGGTTAGGTTAGGTTAGGTTAGGTTAGGTTAGGTTAGGTTAGGTTAGGTTAGGTTAGGTTAGGTTAGGTTAGGTTAGGTTAGGTTAGGTTAGGTTAGGTTAGGTTAGGTTAGGTTAGGTTAGGTTAGGTTAGGTTAGGTTAGGTTAGGTTAGGTTAGGTTAGGTTAGGTTAGGTTAGGTTAGGTTAGGTTAGGTTAGGTTAGGTTAGGTTAGGTTAGGTTAGGTTAGGTTAGGTTAGGTTAGGTTAGGTTAGGTTAGGTTAGGTTAGGTTAGGTTAGGTTAGGTTAGGTTAGGTTAGGTTAGGTTAGGTTAGGTTAGGTTAGGTTAGGTTAGGTTAGGTTAGGTTAGGTTAGGTTAGGTTAGGTTAGGTTAGGTTAGGTTAGGTTAGGTTAGGTTAGGTTAGGTTAGGTTAGGTTAGGTTAGGTTAGGTTAGGTTAGGTTAGGTTAGGTTAGGTTAGGTTAGGTTAGGTTAGGTTAGGTTAGGTTAGGTTAGGTTAGGTTAGGTTAGGTTAGGTTAGGTTAGGTTAGGTTAGGTTAGGTTAGGTTAGGTTAGGTTAGGTTAGGTTAGGTTAGGTTAGGTTAGGTTAGGTTAGGTTAGGTTAGGTTAGGTTAGGTTAGGTTAGGTTAGGTTAGGTTAGGTTAGGTTAGGTTAGGTTAGGTTAGGTTAGGTTAGGTTAGGTTAGGTTAGGTTAGGTTAGGTTAGGTTAGGTTAGGTTAGGTTAGGTTAGGTTAGGTTAGGTTAGGTTAGGTTAGGTTAGGTTAGGTTAGGTTAGGTTAGGTTAGGTTAGGTTAGGTTAGGTTAGGTTAGGTTAGGTTAGGTTAGGTTAGGTTAGGTTAGGTTAGGTTAGGTTAGGTTAGGTTAGGTTAGGTTAGGTTAGGTTAGGTTAGGTTAGGTTAGGTTAGGTTAGGTTAGGTTAGGTTAGGTTAGGTTAGGTTAGGTTAGGTTAGGTTAGGTTAGGTTAGGTTAGGTTAGGTTAGGTTAGGTTAGGTTAGGTTAGGTTAGGTTAGGTTAGGTTAGGTTAGGTTAGGTTAGGTTAGGTTAGGTTAGGTTAGGTTAGGTTAGGTTAGGTTAGGTTAGGTTAGGTTAGGTTAGGTTAGGTTAGGTTAGGTTAGGTTAGGTTAGGTTAGGTTAGGTTAGGTTAGGTTAGGTTAGGTTAGGTTAGGTTAGGTTAGGTTAGGTTAGGTTAGGTTAGGTTAGGTTAGGTTAGGTTAGGTTAGGTTAGGTTAGGTTAGGTTAGGTTAGGTTAGGTTAGGTTAGGTTAGGTTAGGTTAGGTTAGGTTAGGTTAGGTTAGGTTAGGTTAGGTTAGGTTAGGTTAGGTTAGGTTAGGTTAGGTTAGGTTAGGTTAGGTTAGGTTAGGTTAGGTTAGGTTAGGTTAGGTTAGGTTAGGTTAGGTTAGGTTAGGTTAGGTTAGGTTAGGTTAGGTTAGGTTAGGTTAGGTTAGGTTAGGTTAGGTTAGGTTAGGTTAGGTTAGGTTAGGTTAGGTTAGGTTAGGTTAGGTTAGGTTAGGTTAGGTTAGGTTAGGTTAGGTTAGGTTAGGTTAGGTTAGGTTAGGTTAGGTTAGGTTAGGTTAGGTTAGGTTAGGTTAGGTTAGGTTAGGTTAGGTTAGGTTAGG
>CAUEGR010000004.1:0-19868 GCA_958496245.1 Perizoma flavofasciatum
ACCGAACCTAACCTAACCTAACCTAACCTAACCTAACCTAACCTAACCTAACCTAACCTAACCTAACCTAACCTAACCTAACCTAACCTAACCTAACCTAACCTAACCTAACCTAACCTAACCTAACCTAACCTAACCTAACCTAACCTAACCTAACCTAACCTAACCTAACCTAACCTAACCTAACCTAACCTAACCTAACCTAACCTAACCTAACCTAACCTAACCTAACCTAACCTAACCTAACCTAACCTAACCTAACCTAACCTAACCTAACCTAACCTAACCTAACCTAACCTAACCTAACCTAACCTAACCTAACCTAACCTAACCTAACCTAACCTAACCTAACCTAACCTAACCTAACCTAACCTAACCTAACCTAACCTAACCTAACCTAACCTAACCTAACCTAACCTAACCTAACCTAACCTAACCTAACCTAACCTAACCTAACCTAACCTAACCTAACCTAACCTAACCTAACCTAACCTAACCTAACCTAACCTAACCTAACCTAACCTAACCTAACCTAACCTAACCTAACCTAACCTAACCTAACCTAACCTAACCTAACCTAACCTAACCTAACCTAACCTAACCTAACCTAACCTAACCTAACCTAACCTAACCTAACCTAACCTAACCTAACCTAACCTAACCTAACCTAACCTAACCTAACCTAACCTAACCTAACCTAACCTAACCTAACCTAACCTAACCTAACCTAACCTAACCTAACCTAACCTAACCTAACCTAACCTAACCTAACCTAACCTAACCTAACCTAACCTAACCTAACCTAACCTAACCTAACCTAACCTAACCTAACCTAACCTAACCTAACCTAACCTAACCTAACCTAACCTAACCTAACCTAACCTAACCTAACCTAACCTAACCTAACCTAACCTAACCTAACCTAACCTAACCTAACCTAACCTAACCTAACCTAACCTAACCTAACCTAACCTAACCTAACCTAACCTAACCTAACCTAACCTAACCTAACCTAACCTAACCTAACCTAACCTAACCTAACCTAACCTAACCTAACCTAACCTAACCTAACCTAACCTAACCTAACCTAACCTAACCTAACCTAACCTAACCTAACCTAACCTAACCTAACCTAACCTAACCTAACCTAACCTAACCTAACCTAACCTAACCTAACCTAACCTAACCTAACCTAACCTAACCTAACCTAACCTAACCTAACCTAACCTAACCTAACCTAACCTAACCTAACCTAACCTAACCTAACCTAACCTAACCTAACCTAACCTAACCTAACCTAACCTAACCTAACCTAACCTAACCTAACCTAACCTAACCTAACCTAACCTAACCTAACCTAACCTAACCTAACCTAACCTAACCTAACCTAACCTAACCTAACCTAACCTAACCTAACCTAACCTAACCTAACCTAACCTAACCTAACCTAACCTAACCTAACCTAACCTAACCTAACCTAACCTAACCTAACCTAACCTAACCTAACCTAACCTAACCTAACCTAACCTAACCTAACCTAACCTAACCTAACCTAACCTAACCTAACCTAACCTAACCTAACCTAACCTAACCTAACCTAACCTAACCTAACCTAACCTAACCTAACCTAACCTAACCTAACCTAACCTAACCTAACCTAACCTAACCTAACCTAACCTAACCTAACCTAACCTAACCTAACCTAACCTAACCTAACCTAACCTAACCTAACCTAACCTAACCTAACCTAACCTAACCTAACCTAACCTAACCTAACCTAACCTAACCTAACCTAACCTAACCTAACCTAACCTAACCTAACCTAACCTAACCTAACCTAACCTAACCTAACCTAACCTAACCTAACCTAACCTAACCTAACCTAACCTAACCTAACCTAACCTAACCTAACCTAACCTAACCTAACCTAACCTAACCTAACCTAACCTAACCTAACCTAACCTAACCTAACCTAACCTAACCTAACCTAACCTAACCTAACCTAACCTAACCTAACCTAACCTAACCTAACCTAACCTAACCTAACCTAACCTAACCTAACCTAACCTAACCTAACCTAACCTAACCTAACCTAACCTAACCTAACCTAACCTAACCTAACCTAACCTAACCTAACCTAACCTAACCTAACCTAACCTAACCTAACCTAACCTAACCTAACCTAACCTAACCTAACCTAACCTAACCTAACCTAACCTAACCTAACCTAACCTAACCTAACCTAACCTAACCTAACCTAACCTAACCTAACCTAACCTAACCTAACCTAACCTAACCTAACCTAACCTAACCTAACCTAACCTAACCTAACCTAACCTAACCTAACCTAACCTAACCTAACCTAACCTAACCTAACCTAACCTAACCTAACCTAACCTAACCTAACCTAACCTAACCTAACCTAACCTAACCTAACCTAACCTAACCTAACCTAACCTAACCTAACCTAACCTAACCTAACCTAACCTAACCTAACCTAACCTAACCTAACCTAACCTAACCTAACCTAACCTAACCTAACCTAACCTAACCTAACCTAACCTAACCTAACCTAACCTAACCTAACCTAACCTAACCTAACCTAACCTAACCTAACCTAACCTAACCTAACCTAACCTAACCTAACCTAACCTAACCTAACCTAACCTAACCTAACCTAACCTAACCTAACCTAACCTAACCTAACCTAACCTAACCTAACCTAACCTAACCTAACCTAACCTAACCTAACCTAACCTAACCTAACCTAACCTAACCTAACCTAACCTAACCTAACCTAACCTAACCTAACCTAACCTAACCTAACCTAACCTAACCTAACCTAACCTAACCTAACCTAACCTAACCTAACCTAACCTAACCTAACCTAACCTAACCTAACCTAACCTAACCTAACCTAACCTAACCTAACCTAACCTAACCTAACCTAACCTAACCTAACCTAACCTAACCTAACCTAACCTAACCTAACCTAACCTAACCTAACCTAACCTAACCTAACCTAACCTAACCTAACCTAACCTAACCTAACCTAACCTAACCTAACCTAACCTAACCTAACCTAACCTAACCTAACCTAACCTAACCTAACCTAACCTAACCTAACCTAACCTAACCTAACCTAACCTAACCTAACCTAACCTAACCTAACCTAACCTAACCTAACCTAACCTAACCTAACCTAACCTAACCTAACCTAACCTAACCTAACCTAACCTAACCTAACCTAACCTAACCTAACCTAACCTAACCTAACCTAACCTAACCTAACCTAACCTAACCTAACCTAACCTAACCTAACCTAACCTAACCTAACCTAACCTAACCTAACCTAACCTAACCTAACCTAACCTAACCTAACCTAACCTAACCTAACCTAACCTAACCTAACCTAACCTAACCTAACCTAACCTAACCTAACCTAACCTAACCTAACCTAACCTAACCTAACCTAACCTAACCTAACCTAACCTAACCTAACCTAACCTAACCTAACCTAACCTAACCTAACCTAACCTAACCTAACCTAACCTAACCTAACCTAACCTAACCTAACCTAACCTAACCTAACCTAACCTAACCTAACCTAACCTAACCTAACCTAACCTAACCTAACCTAACCTAACCTAACCTAACCTAACCTAACCTAACCTAACCTAACCTAACCTAACCTAACCTAACCTAACCTAACCTAACCTAACCTAACCTAACCTAACCTAACCTAACCTAACCTAACCTAACCTAACCTAACCTAACCTAACCTAACCTAACCTAACCTAACCTAACCTAACCTAACCTAACCTAACCTAACCTAACCTAACCTAACCTAACCTAACCTAACCTAACCTAACCTAACCTAACCTAACCTAACCTAACCTAACCTAACCTAACCTAACCTAACCTAACCTAACCTAACCTAACCTAACCTAACCTAACCTAACCTAACCTAACCTAACCTAACCTAACCTAACCTAACCTAACCTAACCTAACCTAACCTAACCTAACCTAACCTAACCTAACCTAACCTAACCTAACCTAACCTAACCTAACCTAACCTAACCTAACCTAACCTAACCTAACCTAACCTAACCTAACCTAACCTAACCTAACCTAACCTAACCTAACCTAACCTAACCTAACCTAACCTAACCTAACCTAACCTAACCTAACCTAACCTAACCTAACCTAACCTAACCTAACCTAACCTAACCTAACCTAACCTAACCTAACCTAACCTAACCTAACCTAACCTAACCTAACCTAACCTAACCTAACCTAACCTAACCTAACCTAACCTAACCTAACCTAACCTAACCTAACCTAACCTAACCTAACCTAACCTAACCTAACCTAACCTAACCTAACCTAACCTAACCTAACCTAACCTAACCTAACCTAACCTAACCTAACCTAACCTAACCTAACCTAACCTAACCTAACCTAACCTAACCTAACCTAACCTAACCTAACCTAACCTAACCTAACCTAACCTAACCTAACCTAACCTAACCTAACCTAACCTAACCTAACCTAACCTAACCTAACCTAACCTAACCTAACCTAACCTAACCTAACCTAACCTAACCTAACCTAACCTAACCTAACCTAACCTAACCTAACCTAACCTAACCTAACCTAACCTAACCTAACCTAACCTAACCTAACCTAACCTAACCTAACCTAACCTAACCTAACCTAACCTAACCTAACCTAACCTAACCTAACCTAACCTAACCTAACCTAACCTAACCTAACCTAACCTAACCTAACCTAACCTAACCTAACCTAACCTAACCTAACCTAACCTAACCTAACCTAACCTAACCTAACCTAACCTAACCTAACCTAACCTAACCTAACCTAACCTAACCTAACCTAACCTAACCTAACCTAACCTAACCTAACCTAACCTAACCTAACCTAACCTAACCTAACCTAACCTAACCTAACCTAACCTAACCTAACCTAACCTAACCTAACCTAACCTAACCTAACCTAACCTAACCTAACCTAACCTAACCTAACCTAACCTAACCTAACCTAACCTAACCTAACCTAACCTAACCTAACCTAACCTAACCTAACCTAACCTAACCTAACCTAACCTAACCTAACCTAACCTAACCTAACCTAACCTAACCTAACCTAACCTAACCTAACCTAACCTAACCTAACCTAACCTAACCTAACCTAACCTAACCTAACCTAACCTAACCTAACCTAACCTAACCTAACCTAACCTAACCTAACCTAACCTAACCTAACCTAACCTAACCTAACCTAACCTAACCTAACCTAACCTAACCTAACCTAACCTAACCTAACCTAACCTAACCTAACCTAACCTAACCTAACCTAACCTAACCTAACCTAACCTAACCTAACCTAACCTAACCTAACCTAACCTAACCTAACCTAACCTAACCTAACCTAACCTAACCTAACCTAACCTAACCTAACCTAACCTAACCTAACCTAACCTAACCTAACCTAACCTAACCTAACCTAACCTAACCTAACCTAACCTAACCTAACCTAACCTAACCTAACCTAACCTAACCTAACCTAACCTAACCTAACCTAACCTAACCTAACCTAACCTAACCTAACCTAACCTAACCTAACCTAACCTAACCTAACCTAACCTAACCTAACCTAACCTAACCTAACCTAACCTAACCTAACCTAACCTAACCTAACCTAACCTAACCTAACCTAACCTAACCTAACCTAACCTAACCTAACCTAACCTAACCTAACCTAACCTAACCTAACCTAACCTAACCTAACCTAACCTAACCTAACCTAACCTAACCTAACCTAACCTAACCTAACCTAACCTAACCTAACCTAACCTAACCTAACCTAACCTAACCTAACCTAACCTAACCTAACCTAACCTAACCTAACCTAACCTAACCTAACCTAACCTAACCTAACCTAACCTAACCTAACCTAACCTAACCTAACCTAACCTAACCTAACCTAACCTAACCTAACCTAACCTAACCTAACCTAACCTAACCTAACCTAACCTAACCTAACCTAACCTAACCTAACCTAACCTAACCTAACCTAACCTAACCTAACCTAACCTAACCTAACCTAACCTAACCTAACCTAACCTAACCTAACCTAACCTAACCTAACCTAACCTAACCTAACCTAACCTAACCTAACCTAACCTAACCTAACCTAACCTAACCTAACCTAACCTAACCTAACCTAACCTAACCTAACCTAACCTAACCTAACCTAACCTAACCTAACCTAACCTAACCTAACCTAACCTAACCTAACCTAACCTAACCTAACCTAACCTAACCTAACCTAACCTAACCTAACCTAACCTAACCTAACCTAACCTAACCTAACCTAACCTAACCTAACCTAACCTAACCTAACCTAACCTAACCTAACCTAACCTAACCTAACCTAACCTAACCTAACCTAACCTAACCTAACCTAACCTAACCTAACCTAACCTAACCTAACCTAACCTAACCTAACCTAACCTAACCTAACCTAACCTAACCTAACCTAACCTAACCTAACCTAACCTAACCTAACCTAACCTAACCTAACCTAACCTAACCTAACCTAACCTAACCTAACCTAACCTAACCTAACCTAACCTAACCTAACCTAACCTAACCTAACCTAACCTAACCTAACCTAACCTAACCTAACCTAACCTAACCTAACCTAACCTAACCTAACCTAACCTAACCTAACCTAACCTAACCTAACCTAACCTAACCTAACCTAACCTAACCTAACCTAACCTAACCTAACCTAACCTAACCTAACCTAACCTAACCTAACCTAACCTAACCTAACCTAACCTAACCTAACCTAACCTAACCTAACCTAACCTAACCTAACCTAACCTAACCTAACCTAACCTAACCTAACCTAACCTAACCTAACCTAACCTAACCTAACCTAACCTAACCTAACCTAACCTAACCTAACCTAACCTAACCTAACCTAACCTAACCTAACCTAACCTAACCTAACCTAACCTAACCTAACCTAACCTAACCTAACCTAACCTAACCTAACCTAACCTAACCTAACCTAACCTAACCTAACCTAACCTAACCTAACCTAACCTAACCTAACCTAACCTAACCTAACCTAACCTAACCTAACCTAACCTAACCTAACCTAACCTAACCTAACCTAACCTAACCTAACCTAACCTAACCTAACCTAACCTAACCTAACCTAACCTAACCTAACCTAACCTAACCTAACCTAACCTAACCTAACCTAACCTAACCTAACCTAACCTAACCTAACCTAACCTAACCTAACCTAACCTAACCTAACCTAACCTAACCTAACCTAACCTAACCTAACCTAACCTAACCTAACCTAACCTAACCTAACCTAACCTAACCTAACCTAACCTAACCTAACCTAACCTAACCTAACCTAACCTAACCTAACCTAACCTAACCTAACCTAACCTAACCTAACCTAACCTAACCTAACCTAACCTAACCTAACCTAACCTAACCTAACCTAACCTAACCTAACCTAACCTAACCTAACCTAACCTAACCTAACCTAACCTAACCTAACCTAACCTAACCTAACCTAACCTAACCTAACCTAACCTAACCTAACCTAACCTAACCTAACCTAACCTAACCTAACCTAACCTAACCTAACCTAACCTAACCTAACCTAACCTAACCTAACCTAACCTAACCTAACCTAACCTAACCTAACCTAACCTAACCTAACCTAACCTAACCTAACCTAACCTAACCTAACCTAACCTAACCTAACCTAACCTAACCTAACCTAACCTAACCTAACCTAACCTAACCTAACCTAACCTAACCTAACCTAACCTAACCTAACCTAACCTAACCTAACCTAACCTAACCTAACCTAACCTAACCTAACCTAACCTAACCTAACCTAACCTAACCTAACCTAACCTAACCTAACCTAACCTAACCTAACCTAACCTAACCTAACCTAACCTAACCTAACCTAACCTAACCTAACCTAACCTAACCTCGAGGGCAAGGTTGGGGCGGCAGTATCTTTGTGGGGTAATGGTGCCGAAACCACTTGCAAAAAACTTAGGCTGGAGAACTTCTGCTCGGTATACCAGGCTGAGCTTCTTGCCCTAGAATACGCCACGGTCATGGCGTGCAGATCAAAGGGAGCCCGAACCAACATCTATTCGGACTCGCGCTCGGCATTGGAGACGGTTGCGAGTGGCGCGTCCCTTCATCCCCTTGCAGTCCGGGTGCGTGCCAATATAGCGGAGATCACCCAAAATGGGAGAGATCTCACCCTCTATTGGATCAAAGCGCATGCGGGACTGGAAGGGAATGAACGAGCCGATACACTCGCGAAAGAAGCAGCGCTCGGACTCAAGATCAGACCAGCTTATGATTTGTGCCCGGTCTCATTCGTCAAAGGAGAAATCCGAAAGGACTCCGTTGACGAATGGAACCGGCGCTATCAGCAAGAGACGACAGCCGGGGTCACTAAGACCTTTTTCCCAGACGCGGTGACAGCCTATAAGATAATAAAGAAAATGTCGTTGGACCCAATACTGGTCCAGGTGCTGACGGGGCACGGGGGGTTCTCCCAGTACCTGAATCGTTTCAAGTGCAGGGATAGCCCGGCGTGCCCTTGCGATCCAAGCAAGGAGGAAGACGTCCTGCATATAATTACAGAGTGCCCAATATTTGGTAGAGAGCGATACGACGCCGAACAGCACATCGGCAGAAGTATTGAACGAGGCTCCTTACATGATATATTATTATCTAGAAAAGAAAGAGATAAGTTTTTAAATTACTGCAAAACAATTTGTAAAAAAGTGATAGAGAAAAATAAATAGTATAAGTTTGTATTTTTTATATATTTTTTGAAAATATTTTTAAGCAATGTTTTAATTGTAGTTAAAGATAAAAGTTAAAGTAGTTTTAAAGTTTAAAGAAGTTTTAAGAAAATAGATGTAAAATAAGTAAAGTATAAGTACATAAAGAGAGTAAAAATAATTAAGAAAATAGACAATAGAAAAGTCACCAAATAGGTGCAAGCTTAAAAGCAAATATGAGAAACAAAAGAACAAGAATAATAAGGTCTCCGAAAAAAATATCGGAGGAACTTGTAATAAAAAAAACACAAAAAAAAAAAAAAAAAAAAACCTAACCTAACCTAACCTAACCTAACCTAACCTAACCTAACCTAACCTAACCTAACCTAACCTAACCTAACCTAACCTAACCTAACCTAACCTAACCTAACCTAACCTAACTAAACCTAACCAAACCTAACATAACCTAACCTAACCTAACCTAACCTAACCTAACCTAACCTAACCTAACCTAACCTAACCTAACCTAACCTAACCTAACCTAACCTAACCTAACCTAACCTAACCTAACCTAACCTAACCGAATTTTCTGAATAATCTTGTCAAAGACTTCATCCGCAGTGCCTTTCTATCCCCTGACTTTATATTTAATTGATTTGCCTACGTTTAACAGATACTTTAGATTTTTACGTTATTTTTCAAAATTAAAAACTTTTCAACAACTTTTTATAAGTAACTTACATTAATTTCGGCTCAAATTAAAATTTTTCTGTGTGCCCGCGTGTGGATCGGTGGCCCAGGGTCCATTCCTGTAGAGAAAACACCAATTTACTCTGAAATTGCGTCAATTTTGCGAATTTCGTAAGAAATACGCATTTTTTACTACTTTTTCGTGTATATTGGTCGAACTCAGCACCTCCAGCAGCTGCAGCGGCGTCGCCCGTCGTCCCCGCGTGTACCTGTAACAGAAAACAACATATTAGAGTCGATAAATCGCAAAAAATCGCTCCCCCACCCACCCTTTGTTGACTGAGTATATAGACTTGGGTCAATTTGTTGTAGGAAAAAGTTCTGGCTAAAATAATAATAATAAATAACCATTTTCTGTATAGTTCTGTTGCCCCAATATGGCATCCGCAATACCTCCACTGACCATTGCGGCCACAGAGGCTGCTTCAAGGAACTGTAACTCAGACTCGGAAGATTTTAGGGACGCTTTCTCTAGCCCCGTGCAGCCTCAGGGTGTCCCTGAGGCCGTTGCTTGTATCCTCAGTGATGCTGCCTCAATTATAGCGGCCATCACTGAGGGTAAAAGCGTAACGAGCGTGAGTAAGAAGAGGATATTGGACCTGGCAAAGTCGATTATGGATTCCACCAGGACAATATCTTCTTCTTACCAGTCCGTAGCTGATCGCCCCCTGACAGAGCCGAGCGCTGATATCTCGAGCATCCGAGATGAGATAGGTAAAGCTATCAAGGAGGAAATTGGCAAGGTATTCAGCGGTAAATTGATTCCAGCTGCCCCAAAAACGTCTTACGCAAACATCACCAAAGTCACGCCACCGAAGCCTGTGGAGCGACCTTTGAGCAAGCCAGCCTTGATCATCACCGCGAAGGAAACCCTTAACACTAAGGAAGAGATGCTTCAAGCTTGGCGCAAAAGCATCACTTACAGAAACTCCAACTACGCCCCGGCAAAAATACAACATGTCTCGAACAACAAAATCAGAGTAGAGTTCGACTGCGCAGAACAACAAGCTGACACGCTGAATCGCCTCTCCGAGCCTCAAAGTCAGGTGATGGCCGAGCCCGCCAAGCGCCTGCGGCCGATGGTTGAATTGAAAGGACTTTACACGGAGACACCTGTAAATGATCTCGTTGAAATGATTAAACAACAAAATGAATCAATAAAATCATTGTCGGTCGGCGACAATGATATCATTTTCAAGTTCCAGCGTAGGAACAAGAACCCCAAACTATACAACGCAGTACTGATGGTTACGCCGTCCATCTGGCACAAGATGCTGCAAATGTCCACCGTCAGTGTGGACCATCAGCGTGTCCACGTCGAGGAGTTTGTCCCTCTGCTCCAATGTTACAAATGCCTTCAGTATGGGCATACCCAGAAGAGGTGTACTAGCGAGCAGACGGCTTGCTCCCACTGTGGAGGCATCGACCACAGCTTCTCCAAGTGTGCTCACAAGGAGAAGAAGGCTCCGGCCTGTTTCAACTGCACTGAGCACAACCGCAAATATGGCTCCAGCAAGAGAGTTGACCATGGCGCCACGTCGCATTACTGCCCCATTCACAAAACAATGAGTAACAAAATCGTTATGAGGATCGATTATGGATTATAACGCCCAAAATCATACCAATCAAGTCGCTCATAGTCATCTCAAAATCCTTCAAATCAATTTAGGCAGGGGCTATAATGCCCATCATGAGTTTGTAGAGTATTTTTGCAAAAACAATTACGATATTGCGTTGGTTTCGGAGCCCTACGTGGGCAAACACAACACGGTCAAGAGCTCACCCGGCCTTATTCTTTACCAGTTCCCTGGTAATGAAAGGACCAAGGCATGTATTTACCTGAGAAATGGCCTGGGCGCTTCACTCGGTGTGGCGCAGCACTCAAGTCCTAATCTCTGCGTGGTCCAGCTGACTCTATCGGGTCGACGTCTCTACTTGTCCTCGGCTTATGTTGAACCTGAAACAGATGTAATTAGCACACTTAATCGCATTGAAAACTTCTTACAAGCTAACAAAGGCTCTTACCATATCGTTGGGGGCGACTTCAATGGATGGCATCCGCTGTGGGGCTCGGATAGGGTTAATAGGAGAGGACGGGATGTCGTCAATCTGATCACTGCAAATGACCTTAGAGTGTGCAATGTGGGCACCACGCCAACCTTTGAAACGGTCACCCACGGAGTTGTTCGATCTTCCATCATCGATCTCACTTTGATCTCTGAAAATATTGGAGCAAAAATTGAAAATTGGCGTGTCAATGATGATGTCACTACGGCTTCAGAACACAATGCAATTGATTTTCACCTTTCATTCTCTAAAAAACATTTACACAAAAATAAGAACCAATCAACTTATAAATATAACACTAAAAAAGTAAACTGGGATTGTTTTAAAACTAAATTAGAATCTAACATGCAAAATAAAAATCTTCACACAGCCAACATATCTGAAATGAGCAATGAGGAATTAGAAACATACGTAAATGAAATAACTGACACTATTAAAATAACATGCAATGATACATTACCTTCAAAGCGTGCTCCTCAGCCGAAGAATCCTTGGTGGAACGACGAACTGGAAGATCTCAAGAAAGGCGTCATCCGTCTTCATCACCGAATTCGCGATCTGAAACATAAAAACCAACCATTAGATGAAGTCATTATCGAAAGAGATGTTTTAAAAAAGAAATATGTGGAGGCCCTGAACAAAGAATCTACAGATAATTTCAGGACATTTTGTACTCGGCAAGGCAAGGAGGATGTATGGTCTCTGACTAATAGGCTACTCAAGAGTGGACCACAACCTCAACCTCCAGCGACGCTACGTCTCGACGGCAACAGACATACACGCTCCAGCCGCGAAACGGCGGCGGTACTGCTTCAAAAGTTCTACCCCGATGACACACCGGACGTGTCGGAGGCGCAGGCACAAATTAGAGCCATGTCCACTACCATCCCGGACACTGCAGACGAGCCACCATTCACAGAAACTGAAATCCTTGAATGCCTTAAGGCAATGAATTCGAGTCGTGCACCAGGCCCAGACAACCTGACGGCAGACATCTGTCATAAATTCGGACAACACTATCCTGATGTGCTGACCGGAATTATGAACAGATGTCTGTCGAATTCTTATTTTCCCAAGGCTTGGAAAGTAGCATTTGTCAAGACGCTTCCCAAACCTAACAAAGACGACTACTCAGACGTTGGGTCATATCGGCCCATAGGTTTGTTGAACGTCTTTGGCAAGCTTCTTGAAAAGCTAATTATTAAAAGACTCAACTATCACATGTACTCGACAGGCAGTCACAGCACTAAACAATACGGCTTCAAAGAACAGACATCTACTGTATCGGCACTCAAGACCGCGATAGACAAGGTAAAAACATTAAAAGGTGATGGGAACCTTGTCGTTGCAGTGTCCTTAGATATCGCAGCAGCCTTTGATAACGCATGGTGGCCCGCGTTGCTCTCTAGGCTTCAATCTATGAAATGTCCCAGAAACATCTACCAAATAATTTCTAGTTATTTGGAAAATCGCTCTGTTATCCTCAACTACTCAGATGCTACAGAAACTAAAACTATGACAAGAGGGTGCATACAAGGCTCGGTCTGTGGTCCCACCTTCTGGAACATCATTCTCGATGAGCTCTTGGAGAGTAAGCTGCCGGAGGGCTGCCACATCCAGGCATTTGCTGATGATGTTCTGCTCATCGTAGGTTCCCGTGATGTGGTAACCCTCCAGCACACCGTTGCAACAGCTCTCAGGACTATTGCTGACTGGGGCCATAAGGTCAAGCTGAGTTTTGGACCAGCTAAAACGCAAATGATCGCTTTCTCACCTGCGGCAAAGAAGGCAACAATAACAATGGGGTGTGCTCCTCTTCAGTTTGTGGACCAGATAAAGATTTTAGGCGTTATAATTGACTCAAAACTCAAATTCATTCAACATGCTCATTTTGCGATCAATAGAGCTTTGAAAGTGTACAACAAATTATGTATCTTTGTCCGACCCACTTGGGGTATCAGTACTGAAAACATAATCACCATATATAAGTATGTCATCGAACCAATAGTGACCTATGCTGCGGGCATCTGGGGCATTGCTGCCCGATTCCAGTGCGTACAGAACGCACTCCGATCTTTCCAACGCGGATTTGCAGTGAAGGCGATCCGTGGCTTTAGAACCGTCTCTGCTAATGCTGCTATCGCTTTGGCGGGATTTACTCCACTGCACCTAAAAATAGGAGAACGCACTGAAATAGAGAGATCAAGGCTTGAGGGGCGGACTCGATTTCTTCCTGACGACGTTGAACTAGAATACCCTGTGAAACCAACTGACATGCTACATCCGGCGTTCAGGAGGCCACCTGAAGTCGATCTTACTTATCAACAGGATGACGTCAGTATAAGTGTTGATTGCGACTCTCAAGAACCAGTCAAGATTTATACTGACGGCAGCAAAACTGATGACAGGGACGTGGGGGCCGCCTTTGTTGCCTACCTTCCATGTGGAGGCAAAATCACCAAAAAGTTTAAACTCCATGATTCTTGCTCAGTTTTTCAGGCTGAATTGTTGGCAATTCAGAAAGCATGCTTCTGGATGATCAACAGCTCTGCTAACCAAAATGATGCTATTATCCACTCTGACAGCCTCTCTAGCTTACTGGAAATCCAGAATCCTAACTCTTCAAATACTTTCGCTTCAGAAATACAAAAAATTATTAATAGACACCCAAAATCAATCAAATTCAAGTGGGTCAAATCTCATGTAGGCCTAGCTGGCAACGAAGAAGCGGATTTAGCGGCAAAAGAGGCTGGCAAATCCCACAAAGCGGCTGACTACTGCAAGTTCCCAATAAGCTACGTAAGGGCAAAGGTCAGACAAGAATCAGCGGAAGCAAGCGATCGGTTGTACCAAACCAGCCAGAGAGGGGCTCAGACCCGCGCATGGTGTCCGAGCCTGGCTACTGTTGGATCACTTATCGCAGTAATCAGGCCCGGATTCGCACTAACTCAAATCCTTACAGGTCATGGCTGGCACCGTGAATATCTCCATAGATTCAAAGTTTGCCACACTGATCTTTGTCCTTGTGACAACACAAGTGTGCAGTCAATAAACCACTTGCTAAAAGAATGCATAAGATTTGAACGACAAAGATTCAAGCACATAAACTTATGCAATAATATAAAAATAAACCCATTTAATCTTGAAGAATTGTTAAAAAAAGAAAGTGCAGTAGAATCTTTTGAAATTTTCATCAATTATATAATAAACAACCTCAAAAACTTCAATAAAATATAATATAAATATTAAGTTTGTATATGTATAATTTAATTCAACTAGTATATATTTTTATATAAAATATTGTATTATACATAAAAAAAAATAAAAATAAAAACCCACTACCAAATCAATACAAGAGTATCAAAAAGCAAATAAAATAACTAAAGATAAATAAATAAATAATAAGATCACAAAAGTCTCTCCCGTATAAAATCGCGGGAAAAATTAAAATTATAAAACTTGGTAGTGGGATAAAAAAAAAAAAAAAACCTAACCTAACCTAACCTAACCTAACCTAACCTAACCTTTTTTTTTTTTTTTGTTACCCAGGGGAAATCCTTTATGGATACCACTCAACCCGGGGGGGCTGAGAGGTTATGTCGGACTCCTGATACCGACTAAAACCCCTGGGGTGTTCCTTCTCTTCGCTTAAGACGGGGTTACGGGAACGCTAAAGCAAAACTTCCGCAACTCCGTCAGCGTTTGCCCTTACGGACCCAACTCAAGGAGGTTATCCTCCAATCCTCTTGCTGAAGGCACCCCGAACACAAGGGGTGCCTTCACGCTTCTGATCTCTAGTGTAGGCAACAGACCCCCCGATCCGTTGCCCACAGATCCACTTCTGACATTTGTCTATGACTACATGGAACACCGCTACCTAAGTAGCAGTGTCCATGGGACCTTCCACAGCAGTTTGGCGCTGGGACGGCTCAGAGGCTTTGGGGCCTTTTTTAGTCTTTCCCCTTCTTTTACGGCCTCTTCGGCTCGCGTTGTGTCCCTTGACATCGGGACATCCTTTTCCACCCACTCTATGCCCCGCAGGCCTACCAGCCGCAGCGCAAACAGCGCAATGCGGCTCAGCTTGGCAATCCCGCGCCCTATGGTCGGGTTTTCCACATCGGAAGCAGAGACCGTTGTGGTTTCCCTCAACGGTGCACATGCTCCCAACGTGGCCAACCTCTAGGCATCGGTAGCACCTTAGAGGTTTTGGGTCAAGCAGCACCACACGTGCTGAGACCCAGCCCACCTTCAGTCGATTGACTCCCACCACCTTTTTGGCAGCCTCTACAGGGCAGCTCAGCCACAGCGAGCCGCGGGGACATATAACGCCAAATTTGATGGCGCCAGCAGAGCAGCCACCCTCATTAGCCACGGCCAACGCAACCTCAGCTGCAGTCACGGAATCGTCAAGCTCCGTGACTCGTATATCTGTGCGCCTCACCGGGCGTTGCACCCGCACCACGTCGGCGCTAAGGACCTCTCTAAGTTTTTCCGCCAGGGAGTCTGCTTTTTCAGCACCCTTGTCACCGGGAACCTCCAGCATCCGGGCACCTGTTAGCGCCGTCCTGAAACGCAACTGATCGATACCGATGCTCTTGAGATCGATGCGCTTCTTGGCCTCCGTTAGAAGCGACGCGTACGTCACACCTTTCTCCTCGGCATCGGGCTGCAGCGTAAGCGTGATAGCCGCTGAGCGAGGGGAACGGAGTTTCACCTTTGAACCCAACTGTTGCGCCATTTTCTTTGGCACAGGGTTCTCAGGCGCGGTATTCTCAACCACCTTAACATCCGTCCGTTTTGCCGCCTGTTTTTTGTTCGCTTTGCCCACTGTTTTCCACGCTTCTCCCACAGGAGTGGATGCTGGAGGCAGTGAGCGAGGCTCCCGCCCTAAGGCCGCCTCCTCAGCTGCCAGACTCCCCTTCTTCGCTTTCTTCCCCTTGCGGGGCTTAGGGGCAGGGCCATCTGAGGTCTGAAATGTGGAGGCTTCAGGCGTGGGCAAACTCTCTGGTGCCATCGAAGGCTCCACATGCACGGACATAGCCTCAGCTCTTCGCTCACGAGCTCTATCCGCAGCCAGAGGGGGCCGCAGACGTGCCTCTGGTAGAAGTCTCCCCTCGAGAGCTTCCAGCCTGGCATTCAACATGGTCCCAACCTGTACCATGATGGCGCGTGATAGCCCTTCGACATCTAGCTGTCCAGCTCCGCCTCGAGGCTCCGTCGCAGGTCGGGCCTGTCGCATCTCCGCCCTTAACTCTGCAAACTCCTTACGGAGTGCACCGAGCTCAGCTTGCAGGCGAGCGTTGTCCGCCTGCAATTTAGCCGTCTCTTCCGAGATGGAGCGCTTACGGAGCACCTCCACCGCCTCCACAATGTACTGAGTGGCCTCATTGAGGGACTTCTGAAACGGACCACTCAGATGTTTTGACTTGCGGGACACCGTTTTAATTATATCCACGCAATCCAGCACTTGTTTATTGAGGGACGACGCCAGTTGATCGTCAACCTCACCCGCCAACAGCCCAGTCATACACGATGGGCGCGTCACTCTCGTGCGTCTAGTTTTCTCCACAGCTTGCGTCACCTCTTCAGCAGCGTCGAGGAGAAACTCTTCACGCATAGCAGCGTGGAACATCTGCTTTGCCTTCGCCAGGCCAACGTACTGCCCAGTAGTGGGCGGGCGGCCTCTGCCCTTCATCGATTTTGTCACCTTGGGTGACGGTGTTCCCTCCACAACATTAACATCAGCATCCGAGTCAGGCTCACTCAAACCCTGCAGCGAGCCCGGTCTCTTCCGCCAAGCTCGGCGGTCGTCGTCCGACACATTCCCGGACGTAACAGTCTCCATGCTCCTGTCGGTGTCTGAGTCCGACAGGCGCTCCACCACAACTCTTAATTCCTTTGCTAAGCCAAGGTCAATAGTGTTGGCGCGCGCCTTCAGGGCGCGCGCTTCCACCTCCAAATCAACAGAATCCAAATCGCATGCAATCTCAGAGTCCGATTTACAAGAAAAGCCAGGGTCGTGTTTACGAAGGCGAGCGGAATGCCGGCCTACGAAGCAGTTGTCGCCCCCCCCAGAGTACGAGGGGCAGCCCTCCGCCGAAGCAGAGGGGTGGGATTCCCCCTTTCGGGGACCCACCTGGGGACCATTTTCACAACTACTTGGTTCCATGTTTTCTTAACTCCGATGCTCCACATCGTCGTCTCTTTTTTCAGGGGTGAGCTCCCCTGACAGTGCGCCCTGAAAAGGGCACACCCAGCCCGCCAGACAAGCCCATAAAGAGCCTCGCCGAGCTCCAACTTGCGCTGTTCCCTCCCTCCAAGCCTGTCCGGTATGGGTAGCCCTGCCGGCATAGCCTTGGAGATCATTGGGAAACGCAAGCACACCAGAGCAGCCGAAGCCACCCCGGCCCTCCCATGGTGCTCCTACTCGAGCCCACCATGCTCGCCCCTTCCACTGGGCCCTTCCCCTTTCCCCCCAGTGTTTGGTCCGCGCCGGTAAACCGGTAACTCCTATTTACGGTACCTACCGGTAATGGTAAGTATCGTAAATAGAAGCCGTGCCCCTATCCGCCCCCCGGGGGACGCGCCACGTCGGAGTACACCTCTCCGCCCACTGGGACAACCCAGCAGGTCCGTGGAACCTAACCTAACCTAACCTAACCTAACCTAACCTAACCTAACCTAACCTAACCTAACCTAACCTAACCTAACCTAACCTAACCTAACCTTTTTTTTTTTTTTTTTTTTTTTTACGTGGGGAAATCCTCATGGATACCCTTTGCCCTGGGGAAGGCGAAGGGTTATGCCGGACTCTTACCGGCTAAAACCCCACGGTGTTCCAACTCACGCCAAAATCCGGGGGACGCGGGCACACCGAAGTATTCTTCCGCGACCCCAGTGGCGTCAGTCCACTTAAGTGGTCAACATCTCTTTATCAACATGCCTTCTAAGAGAGGCGCGCGCAGAACACGTGCGCCGCCATCTCGGGCCTATCTATGGCGGACTACGGACCTCCCCAAGCCCGTTGTCCATAGACCCTTTTTATGGGGGATGAAGGTCGGCATACGCCCTCCTTCTTCGCCCAGTTCTCCTGCGACGAGTCGGGAGAGTGGCTTCCGCCTCCCTGACCCTCTCCGCCGCTTCCTTCTGCAGCATCACTGCCTCGCAGAAGGTCAAAACCACCTTCCATGACCTTTCACTCTCGACCATAGCGCGAACTACGGCCGTGAGCGAGAGGTCGTGGCCCACCACGTCACTTAGGACACGGCGCTCTTCAGCCCAGGCGGGGCACAGCTCCAGCGTATGCTGCGCCGTCTCCTCGGGGCAACCATCGCAGTGGTGACACCTTGATGATGGTTCTCTTCCGATTCGGCACAGGTATTTCCCAAAACACCCATGTCCTGAAAGCACCTGTGCCAACCGGAAGGTAACGGTGCCATGCTCCCTATCTATCCAGTGCTGGAGCACCGGACGGACCGCCTCGACTGTTCGAATTCCGGCACTTGGCTGGTCCAGTCTCTCCTGCCACTTCTCTAGGAGAACTTCTCGAAGCTCCATCCTGTGCCCTTCTACCTCTCTCGGGGCCGGTCGTTCACCCTGAACTAACATTTCCTCGCGCCAGAAGTGTATAGAAGCGAGGGCTTCTGCGTCCAGGTCCCAGGGTGGTGACCCTGCCAGCAAACATGCCGCCTCAAAGGACACTGTGCGGTATCCCCGGATCACCCGTATGGCCATCGCTCTTTGCGGCTTCCGCAGCAGAATAATGTTCTGGCGGCTTAGGCCGCTAGCCCACACCGGAGCTCCATACAGCGCCATGGAGCGCACGACACCCATATAGAGTCGCCGGCAGCCCACGTTTGCTCCACCAAGGTTTGGCAGTAGTCCTCCGAGAGCGGCCGCCGCACGCATCAGTTTCGGCGCCAGGCGCTGAAAGTGAGCGTTGAAGTTCCATCGGCTATCGAGGACGAGTCCCAGATACTTCATCGTCGACTCGACACCGATGTGAACTCCACCCACCACAATGTGGGATCCTGCCGGCGGCGCTTTCCTCGGCCCGTGAAAACACAGAGCCTCAGATTTATTCAAGGCCACCTGAAGCCCCAATTGCCTTATTCTGGCAACCACCTGAGCCACACCTGCAGTGGCAAGAAGGGCTGCATCCCGGTAGCTCCTCCCACT